>KE157094.1:17675-43335 GCA_000411055.1 Leavenworthia alabamica
CTTTCCGCGTAAGGAAAACCGAAAACTTATTGAGAAAAGAGAGAACTGAAAATTTTGGGAAATTAGGGTTTTTCTTAATTTAGTGGCTCAAAAATCGAGACACAGCAAACCCGAAATAAAATAAAGGGTACCAAAAATAAAAGAAAAAAAAAACGAAGGAGCGTAAAGCAACGTATCTTAATAAGGGTAAAGTCGTCTTTCCAACAAAGAAACACTAACGATAGCGACAGTCACGTAAAAAACCGACACAGATGATTTTCAGTCGTAGGATGGAACTGACTATCCAACGTTTGACAGCAAACGTTGATACTTACTTACTTAGTGGGCTGGGCTTAAGAGGACATATGGGCCCCACAACAACTCGCGGACTCTAGTTTAGATATATTTGTATTTGTAAAGTAAAAAAATAAAATTACTTCACCATGAGTAACTTTTATGCATGGGTAAAAGTTACAGTCTCTTACAGACAAAAACTATATGCATAAAAGTACAAAAAAATAAAAAAATCATTGAATCAAATAAGATAAGCTCTTCTATGTTTATATATATTCTGAAAACTAATGTTTAAGTGAAATGCTAATACTGTTATTTAAACCTATCTTCACAGGTCCTGCCATTAAGCTCCCTTTCTGCATCATTGCCACAAACTCACTATAGTCTATTCTCCCATCCTACAACCAAATGATTCCATGTTTTCAAAGTTTCAATGTGTTTTCACTATCATCATCACTTCAACAGATCTTATCAATGTAAAAAGATATATAATAAGCTCATCAGTGTGTAAAAAAGAGAGATCTTTACCTTGTCTTGATCAACATCGTGTATCATTTCTTCTATACGTGCATCTTCAACACCAAACTCCTCACAAGCTTGTTGAAGCTCGTCTGGAGTTATAAAGCCACTCTCGTCTTTATCAAAGTAAGAGAAGGCAGCAAATAAATGATCTTCTTTCTCTATTTTGTTTAGATGTAATGTAGCTGCTATGAACTCTTTGTAATCTATTGTTCCACTATTATCCACATCAGCCTGAATTAGACCAAAACAAAACATTATTATATTATATAAACCAGGTTGATTGATTTGGTAAGAGTTCAGACAATTTATAAGACTTACAGCTTGCATAAGATCAAGAATCTCTGATTCTTTGAGATTAGCACCAACTCGTTTTAGTCCTGCTTTAAGTTCTTCAAAAGATATCTGACCACTATTGTCGGCATCAATCATCTTGAACATTTCTTTCAAACCGGCTATTTCTTCTTCAGATAAGCTCTCAGCTATTACCTACAACGAATAAAGAGGCAAAACTTATTCTATCTTCTGTACTTTCTTATTTTGGGATCTTGTTTATGATTAGATAGACAACTTACTCTAAGAGCCATTTTCTTGAACTTGTTCATTGCTGAAAACTGTTTCATACGGCTCAGAACAGCAGAGTCCAGAGGTTTATCTGGAGCTACACCATCAATTTGTACCCATGGATGACCTGTTTAGAAACAAAGCACCTTCAGAAGAAGCAGAACAATGAATCTCAAATACGACAATGTATTTGTAACATCATGTGAGACAATAGACCAGGGTTAAGTTCTATGCTCAATAGACTCAAGATGAATGGTTTAAACTTTAAGATAATAACTTACACAATACTTGATGTGCGGTAAGTCTTCGCTTAGGGTCTCGAACAAGCATTCTCCTCACCAAGTCTTTTGCACCTTCAGAGATGCTTGGCCATGGATCAGATGAAAAGTCAAGATCTCCATGAAGAACCTGCTCGAAAATACCTTGTTCGGTTTCTGTATAAACAACATTTTAGGGATTAACAACAACAATCAGAAACATTTATCTACAATGAAACCTCTCTTACCAGCCCAAAAAGGAGGAACTCCACTTAACAAAATATAAACAATCACACCAGCACTCCACACATCTGATTCAGAACCATAACGCTTTCTCAAAACTTCAGGAGCTACATAATAAGGACTACCAACAACATCTGTAAAAATCTCATCTACAAAAGTGGAAAAGATCGAAATTTCAATATCAAACGTAGATGTTGTATATCATATGATCAAATACAAGTAATCAAGAGACCTGGCTTAAAGAACATTGAGAGTCCAAAGTCAATTGTTTTCAAGAGTGAATCTTCTTCTTTACTAATAAATAGAAAATTCTCAGGCTTGAGATCTCTATGCATAACACCAAGAGAATGACAAGCTTCTAAAACCCCAACAATGGTTCTTGTAAGATCAGCAGCTTTCCTTTCAGTGTAATGTCCACGTTGAATAATCCTATCGAAAAGCTCGCCACCTGAACACAACTCCATCACAAGGTGTACAGCCACAACATCCTCATAAGCACCTTTAATAGATATAACATTTGGATGACCAGCTAAGTGATGCATTATCTGAATCTCCCTTCTCACATCTTCAACATCTTCATCTGTCAAAAGCTTCCTCTTGGAAATAGACTTACACGCATACTCGTTCCCAGTACCTTTCTCAAGACATAGAAACGTTGTACCAAATTGGCCTTGTCCAAGTTTCCTTCCCAATGAATAAAACTCTTTAAAGTTTTCAGTTTTTCTCTGTAAAACTGAGTCAGTTCTAAGCCCTGCACTAGACACTCTCCTCATATGTTTAGGCTTATTAGGATCAGAATTTGTCTCAGACTTAGTTTCTGGTTTTGTTGTCCCCGGCTGATTGGTTCCAGGATCTGTCATTGTGATCTGCTCAGGAGGTTTATTAAGGACTTGATCAGGTGATGGTTCTTTAGAAACTTCTCCTTTACCATGAGAAGAAGAAGCTTGTTCAACTTCAATCCTTGGCCGCCACAGAGCAGCTGTAATAGTTTGTAAGAAACCATGTCCAGAAATATTTGGTCCTACACAAGTATTACCCATCAAAAAAAATCTCTCTATTTACTTATAATCCTAAATCAAGCTTCTCCACATCAAGATCTGATCAAAAAGAACACAAATTGATCTCATTCTAAATAATCCATAGAGACTCTATAAGTGAAAGTCAAATCCTTTATAATCATTTGTTATCTTCTCCAACAACAATAGAATTTGATCACTCCAGATCAGCCAAATAGCTTGAGACTAGAACTAAGCATCAAAAGCTCTGGGTTTTGGATGATGTGAAAATAAAATAAAATAAATTCAAACGTACCCAGAACAGAGAATGAAGCAATGCAACCTAATCTAAGAAAAAGGAAATGATTTGAAAACAAAAAGGATCTGGGAAAAAAGAAGAATTTATTTGATTTGGCATGGTCTGGGAAAAAAAATAAGCGAGGGAAATCGAAGGACTTGTAATCAATCTTATTTAATGAGCCAAATTTGTATTGTGAAGATGATGATGATGATGATGATGATGATGATGATGATGATGATGATGAGGATGAGGATGAATTGATGATGATGGATTGAATGAGTTTGACAAACGCGTTTGGGTTTAATCATCAAACATCATCGAATTTAGCGTTCTTCTTGTCATCGATCAGGATGATGATCGCAAGTAAATTTTAATTTGACAATTTTTTCAAGTCATGTAATGTAACCCATTAGATTTGATTGGTCTGCTTACACATAAACTCTACGTTAAATAACATAACTAAAACATTATTAATATAACGTAATTAAAACACGTTGGGCTAATTTATTATTATTATTATTATTAACTGAATTTTATAGTTGTTAGTTACAAAAAAAAAACTAAGGAAGAAGTGTTCACAAACAAGACACTAACAAAGCAACCCAATGTAAAACAATGAAGCCAAAGAACAAAAAACTCTGTAAGACTCCGGTTCCTCCAATCATCATCTTCTTTGGTTTCCATTATCTCTGATACATAAGTAATACAGATGATATAGATTCATCTGCAGTAACTAACCCGATATCGCTTTGTAGCCTTCCTTTTCCAGTAATTTGGCCAAGGAGTTGTCTCCTGTTTTAATGATTCTTCCATTCTCCTGAAACCGAGCAATGTACATGAACCACTAGATGATGTTAGTAAGGCTAGTTTAATAACAATTACTCACCATGATGTGTATCAGAGTTGGTTTAATGTAGTCCAGAAGACGTTGGTAGTGAGTAATCATCAGAACAGAGTTTTTTGGTGTCAATAGCCCATTCACTGCCTTTGCCACATCTTGTAGAGCATCAACATCTAACCCTGAATCAATCTCATCTAGTATAGCCAACTCTGCTCCAAGGACCTGATATGACAAGGAAATGGTTGTGGTGCTTGTGGTTACTGAGAAACAAGGGAAATGATAGACAATACCGCTAACTGTAGAATCTCATTTCGTTTCCTTTCACCACCACTAAAACCTTCATTGACATTTCTATTGAGAAAATCGATCTTCATATTCACAATCTCAAGTTTTGATACTAAGTGGCTGTAGAACTGTTATGAGCCATGTGATATCAGTAAGAGATAATACAGAAGTAAGAAACAATGCAAACTAAATCTAAATCATGTAATTCGGCAAGTCACCTGGATTGGATCAAGCTCTGGTTGACCAAGCTTTCTTTTTCGAGCATTGAATGCCATATTCAAGAAATCCATATTGCTAACACCAGGGATCTCAACTGGGGACTGGAAACTCATAAAAAGACCGGCAAGAGATCTTTCTTCTGGTTCCATATCAAGTAGGTTATGTCCTTTAAACATAATACTTCCTCCTGTAACTTCATAATCCGGATGACCAACAAGAACCTATAATGAATAAGGCTCACTGAGAAAACAATCAAAACGAAAACACTACTATGCAGCATAGATTATAAGCTCTTTCTCTTACCGGTTGGTTTCAAAGACTTTAAGATAACACAGATAAAAAGCTCACCTTTGAAAATGTGCTCTTCCCTGAACCATTCTTCCCCATCACGGCGTGAACCTATGAGGATCAACCAAAATTCCACAAAAGAAGTCATATTTTACAATCAGTAGCAATGCAAACGATTCCAAAAACTTCGAAATTGACAAAGTCATTGTCTTGTTATCAGATTTCAAACTCAAAACTTTCTCAAATGATAATACAATTTCAATACAAAGGGAAGCTTTCTGGTGATTATATTTCAAGTCAACCTATAATTTCAATACACAAACCTCTCCTTCGTAGACAACCAAATTAACGCCTTTTAGTATCTCCTGTCTCGTTTCAGCAATCACAGCTCTCAAATCCCTAACCTCAAGTAATGGGATCCTGCTCACGACATCGCGATCTTCCACCAACGAATTCGAATCGACGGATGATGACACGGAAGATACTGCAATAGTTTCTGAACGACGAGTTGTTCGAAAGGTTTGAGCGACGGCGGAATTAGCTCGGAGATTGCATAAGATAACACGAGAGGGTGAAATTCCGAACCGAACTTCCTTAGTAAGTGGAGGAGGAGGAGGTGAAGAAAGAGTTGGAACGAATTGAGCAATAGAGTAACCGTGACGGAGCTGTAGGTTAACGCCGGTCATGAATACAGAAATTGCAGCGGAAGACGACGGAGGTTATCTAGTAATTGATGGACTATGGTTAGGTCCAGGGAATATAATGTCACGTGCTGAATGCCACGTGGTATTTTAGTTATATAGGCTACTAAGAAAAAAAATTAGCCAAAACGGTGTCACTTTCTGTTGATACGCATCTTCTTCGACCTTAGAAGCTTATATGCTTTGCTTGTTATACAAGAAACCATTTATATCTGATATGAGACCTTGGGACGAAGAAATCCTAAACCCAAACCCTAATCTCAAAACCTCCCATTAAATATCTCTTATATAAACATTCTAACATACAAAAATATTAAATTTTATGTTTCATAATTCATACATGGTCTGATCATATTATATAACTTTAAAAAAAAATTCAATTTCTTATCTTGATACAGTGATATATTTATATACATATGGCAGCAATGTTCAGGAGGCCAAGGCCACCTGGTGGTCGTCACCCGCCACCACTGGCTCCGTCGGTGAGCAGTTTTAAGCCGAGAGCTCAATGGACTAATTCTGGATCTTCTATTTTCCTCTACATTAATCTTCCTGGTCTTTTCTCTTCACTCTCTGTTTTTTTTGTTTCTTGAGATCAGTCTTTAACTTATGAATTTACTTATTTATTTTATGGTATCGGTAGGTTTTTATATGGATCAGATAGAGATAAAGAAGGATGAGAGAACAAGGACTATCCAGATTCAGGGTCAACGACCACTCTCTGCTCAGACAAAAGCTCGTTTCAATGAAACTTACCGTGTTCCCGAGTCCTGTGACATGACAAAATGGAACACCTCATTCTCTCATGGACTCTTAACGATCGAGTTTCAGGCTGTTGTGGAAGGTGAGAAAGAGGAAAAAACAGTGAAAGATCTAGGGAAGATTGAACAGAAGTCTAATCAGGAGAAAAGGGAAGGGCCAGGTCCGAGTAACTTGAGACCAAAGAAACAAGCGGGAACAAGTCAAGAGAAAGCTACTCCAATGTTGAATGAAGAACCCCAATCGTATAAATCAGTGGTTGAGGGTGAAAGAGCAGTGCCAACGATGGCTGAAACAAAAGTAAAAGCAGGAGAAGAGACTCCTAGGTTGAGGGGAAAGGAACGTGTGAGAGAAGACAAGTTGGTTGAGAGAAAGGAAGCTACTCAAATGGGTCAGCAAAAGACTGGGCAGAAGTTGAAGGAAGAAGAGGCTGCAAGTAGCTTAAAACATAAGGAACGTGTGAAAGAAGAGAAGGTGATTGAGAAAAAGGATGGTATTCATATAAATCAGCAAAAGATTGGAGAAAACTTGAAGGAGGAAGAGGCCAAAAGTACACTGACCTTTGATGATCGCTTAAGCCCCAAGGTAAATACAAAAGAAGAGAAGGTAATTGAGAGAAAGAAAGATGCTGGTAGAAGTCAGAATAAGACTGGACAGAGGGCGAAGGAGAAAGAGATTGGTGGAACACAGACCATTGATGCTAGCTTGGAAACCAAGGTACATGCTAAAGTTGTTGAGAGGAAGGGAGATGATGAGTTAGGTCAGAAGCTGAAAGAAGAAGGAAAGGTTAACTTGGAACAAAAGAAACATGAGAAATACACAAAACCAGTTGATGGTGACGAAGCAAGAAGAACAGAGAAGAAACCTGCTTCAACGAACAAAGCAGAACATGAGCTAAGTATGAGAGAGGGAAACGAAAAAACCCAACTAAAGGTTGAAGATGGCTTTAGAGGCAAGCAGGATGTG
The DNA here is from genome assembly GCA_000411055.1 of Leavenworthia alabamica. Classification (NCBI taxonomy): domain Eukaryota; kingdom Viridiplantae; phylum Streptophyta; class Magnoliopsida; order Brassicales; family Brassicaceae; genus Leavenworthia; species Leavenworthia alabamica. The sequence goes on from KE157094.1 coordinate 24,887, forward strand.
AAAAATGACATGGTAAGTAAAGGAGAGATTCAAGAGAAAATGGAGCAGAAGAAGATAGATGAAGAAGCTGGTTTAGCCAAAGATAGAGAAGGAGAGAAGAAGACCGACATGGATCCTCCTCCTGGAATGGGTGAAGAAGAGACTCGGACATATAACTTATCTTTGGTTAATGCTGGAGTAGCTGCTCTTGTAATTATGGGATTTGGTGCTTACGTCTTTGTACCACTTGTAAAAATGTTCTCTTGATTTGGTTAAAATCTAAACCAGAATAACTGGTTTCAACTTTCTAAAAAATTTAATGTAGACCAAAGATAATGTGAAGTAGAATAATGTAAATACTTAATAATAAACTTGGATCATAGTTTTACCTCGAAGTTTGCTATTGTCCTATTTAGTCCACATTATGGACTTAGCCTAAACACATCTTTTAACTTCAAGAAGCTTAAGAAAAGATATACATTATGTATTTGTCAAAAGTTGTGGTAACAAAACGATGTATATAAATATATTATTTCTATAAACCCTGCAAAAATCTGTCGTGATGAAACTCCAACCAGAGAATATCTAAGAGATGTAAAAAAAACAAAAAAGAATGAGCATGAGAGAGCATACGAGGGACAGTTCAAGTGGGTATCTCGAGGAAACGAAAACTCCGGGTTAGATCAGAGAACACGAGCAGAGTCACCTGCTTCACAAATGAGAACAGGTTTTGCTCCATTCAGATTCTTAGCAAACTCGGGTTGTGCCTTTTCATATTCTTGCTTCACATATGAAGCAGCTACCTCAGCCTTTTCTGCATCTACAAAGGCAACACAACATCCCCTAAAGCCTGCACCACTGAACCTAGCACCATATACACCAGGAGCCTTCAGAAGTATCTTGTATAGCTGAATTAGTGGCTCCGCACCTTCACAGAAATTATTTAAAACCAAAATGATGAATCTGAGGGAGACTAATGTCTGTGAAAGCACCAGACTTGTGGTCTGTATTCACTTTCGGATATGTTTCATTTGGGAGAGAAGGAAGGGTACCGCATTCGTAATTCTCAATAGAACTCAACCCAGAAGCTGAAATTAGCTTTCCAAATTCTTCAAGATTGCCAGAAGCCCAGGCTTCCCGCCCTGAATTTTTTAAGAACAAATATTTATGCATGTTTATAAAACATCATAAAGAGCTTAATGAATAAAGAGACTTCTATAAGGATTCAAGAGCCTTTGCCTTTGACAACTCGCATGTTTTCTGAGAAATAATGCTCTGCTCTTCTAGCTAAAACCGGTTTCAGCTCATGCTACATGAGAAAGTATGATTGTATTACACATATTTACAGGCCTGATATAGCTGGAACCTGTTTGACCACAAGCTTTAGAACATAGTTTTCTTACCTTGTGAGCTTCATAGACTGAATGCTCAACTACTCAGCGCAACAGTTACAGACATGAAAACAAGGAAAATCTAATTAGCATTCAAAGATAAGTAACAAAAAGGCCAAAATTAAGTGTCTTTTACCATTGCACAAGGTAGGTTCCAGCTCGGTGTTCCCAGACGCACTGAAGAAAAAAGAAAATCATGAGAAGGTTTTGATGCAGAGAAATGATTATCACAAGCAATATAGGAATAAACTTCGTAATATGTCCACTTATTGTATATGAAGCAGATTTAGACATACGTTAAAAGAACTTTAGCAGCCTCTTGACACTCAGCAACTCGCAGATTATATCCTGGGTTGGTGGTCAATGCCTGCCTCAGGCCTGAGAATGCTAATAATATCCTGAACGGTTTCTCCAGTTCAGGAGCCTCTACGAGCTTATGGTCCATAGTCTACATATTTAAAACGGTTCTTATGAGATGGCAGTTTCTAGAAGAAAAGTAAAGATAGGCAAGCAACATTCATGTTTCCATATCTATGGCTGCTTAGGAAGAATATCCTTTATGAGTCCCCTGAATCTAATCATTCAGTTTCCCTTTATTAAGAACTCAGCATTGGAGAAATACATAAAAATTAAAGCAAATATGAAAAAAAAAAATTTTAAAGTATGAACGAATTCTCATGAAAGCATTGAGAACCTTTTGGATCTGATTTAATCGTGTGTCAGATTTAGGTTTCACAATCATAATACATCTAAAGTATCCCATGCGGACCTAAACTGCCCCTATAGAACAGTCTTGGTTTTACTACATAAGCAAGCTTCTTGTTTTTTATGACCACTATATCATTGGCAAATGAAAGAAATTTTACCTTACAGTCCATGTATGTTAGGCACCCATAACTCGAAAGTAAAATAGCTGATTGATCCAAAATTCCATTCCGCAGACCCAGATATCCATTCTCAATAAGTCTATAATGCAATAAATTACATGTAAATCAACCAACGTGTAGCACTAATTGATGGGTTTTACAGAGAGACAAGTGCTCATGAAGCAATAAAGACGAGCCACTTAGTAACATTATAAGGAAACTTGTATTTACCTGTCGTATTCAATATTTTCTGTAGGGGATACAGTCAATTCGTTTGCATTCTCCAAAGCTAGCAGGTAAGCCACACCAACCTGTCACATTTCTGGCGATCATAAAATAATTTACAAGATTCATTTCTCAAATGAGAACTAAACAGCAGGCCCCATATACATGCAAAAGTATTAGTGCTAGACTGCTAGTAAAGAACAGGAAAAATTATCTCTCTGGCAAAAGTCTTGTTATACGAAAACTGATTTTAGTTACTTACAGCAGCTGATGAGCTAAGCCCAGAACTATCTAGTCCATCCGAGCCACTGATGTAACCAACAATGCCCTTCAAAGATCAAATCAATTACTTAGAGACACATTAAAAAATACAGTTCTTTAAATACAGTTACGTCAACTATTATGGGAAGCAAGCCCAAAGAGATCAGGCATGGCAACCAAAAAGGGGTGATGTGGAGCCCAGAAGATCACACTGCAAGTGTGCAGAATAAATCCCATTTCTCTATAATGGTCAACTTTAAACTAGATTTAAACCTTTACCTGTTTGAGATTCTTTTTGCTGATCTGTAACGCATAAACAGCTCCTCTGGCATAAGTGCCCCAGATGGTTTTTTCCTTCGATGGAGATGGGTAATTTGCACCATTCGTGTTTGCTTGGCCTATTGGGTGCTGAATTTCATCTACTCTATAATTTCAAAACCCGAAAAAGCTATAAGCATTATGCATAGAAGATCTTCAATTTTTTTGCCAACACAACAGGGTCCTCAATTTCCAAATAGATTCTAGGGATATATGCACAAAACAAAAAAGGTTGAATCTGATAGATGTCTAAGACTTAAGTGAAAGATAAGTTATAATCTACATACTAAAGTGAGACATAATGGAATACTGGCAAGATCTAAATAGGCTTCCACAATAGGAAAAATCTATTTATGCAGACTTTACCCAATATGTTATATGGCTTAATAACCAACTTATGCATGTACGAGGCTGGACATAAAGTTTGAAAACACTAATGACAAGCTAGGAAATCCTGAAAGACATGCACACCTGAAACATACTTCTCCTTCAAATTGTGCAGAACGCAACTGGACCTGCATAATTATTAAAAAGAGAATAAATGGTACAAAGAGATCAAAGCTTGAATAAAACACACAGACACAAAGAACTTTCCCAACTGAGAAATCTATCTTAGCTCCTATCTATATACCACATTAATTTTGACACTTTCCAATTTTTGAACGCTATCTCAGGTGATGACACCAAAATAAACCAGGACACGATATTCTACACAATTATAATCTACATCTACTCTCAGACTGAACCAAGCCTAAGATAATGAATGCTATTTGAAAGAATTGCAGTACACCACCAAGGGAACTCTCATCCGAAGATAGAATGGTGCTTACTAGTGCAAAGATTCAAGCAGGCCGAACATATGAATTAGATTGACAAGTTCACTTATAGGAAACACAGAGAAATACCAAATACACATAAGAATCATCATAACTAACAACAACTCTTGCAAACCTGAGTATCGCCTGATGGAACAAAACCAAGAAGAATCCCTTTATTAATGGTCATAGCAGATACAGTTCCACCCTGTGAATCCCACGGAAATGATATGAATCAGAGAACTCTATTGCTTAATCAAAACCGTGATTACATAGCCACTATCACAAAAAGACCTGATGATCAATGTGAGCTCCTAAAGGACATATACGATAAGGTGAAACCACAACACGAACTTCTCCTCTATCTCTTCCAGTCATCTGAGCTACTGCCTCCTTTATGGAAACTAACTGGAAAATGAACAATCTCGTAAGATTAACACACAATCCAGATTCCAAACTATCCAAACACACAAAACGGATCCTCGCGGTAATCCTAAGCATACACATTGAGCTCCACACACAACGAAACCAATATAATTTGTTCAAACACAAGTCCGATCAACATTACGCCGGGAAAATGTACCAGACGAATACATCTCAGATGCTCATTTCTATGAAATTTAACAAACCGAAGAATATTGGGGGCGAGTTAAATAAAAATTCGTGGACGATAACTAGAAATAATGAAGATTAACCTCGGAATCCGTAGGCCAAGACATTGTCGCGAAGCTTTTCCCAGATGAAGATCTAAGGTTGTTTAGATTATTGTAGGAGGTCTGTGCTGGATAGAGACGAAGAAGTGTGCAGAGGAAGTGCGAAGTGTAGAAATAACCGTCGAAAGAGGAAGATGACCAAATAGGGTGGTGTTTGGTAACACGTCTAATTTTATTCTTCTGGTAATTTTCTTATTCTAATTAATTATTTCCAGATTAAAAACATCTGCCGATAATTGTTGTTGTCGGCCGGATTAGATTTATTATTTTTTCTTTTCATGGTTTACTTTACTACTGAAAATTGATTGCAATTTTTATTTAATATTATCAGATGATTAAAAAACATCTGCCGACAATGTCAGATGAAAAAGTTTAATTATTTTCTTAATTCTTGCGTATAAAAGTTTTATGTTCATAATTAAATAAAGTAGCTTTATTCATTATTAATTTATTTATTTATACACATAATTTCTTATTGTTTCTATTCATCACACAGTTGGAGTTTTATGATATAAAGAAGAATCAAAAACAAACATTTTTTTAATATTTGTAGATTCCTTCAACAAATCAAATGAAGTAAATGAATGTGCAGGTAAAACAACTCTTAGATCCTTCTCTGTCATCTCTAACAAGGTTTCATATGGCATAACCTGCAAACAAAAATCAAAACCAGTAAAGAAACAAAAACTCAATGATGATGATGATGATTCTTGATATTACCTTCTCTGGCTGTGTAAAGGAATTTTCATCCATTACATTAGTAGATGTAAGTACAGTCTTCTTTGAACCTGTAACTCTCATTACGTTCGGATCCAATCCAGTAACCAACACTTTCATACTTATCGACTTAGCTCCAAAGTTAACAGCCTATAAAAATCACAAGTTTATTATATACATCTTTGAAAAACAGTTTGGTCAGAATCAGAACTCAGGTCTCAAGTGTGTTGTTGTTACCTTTATCCTTATGTAATCTTTGTCATTGTTTTTCCAGGAGATTGCAGATACAACAAGAGAAGAAGAGTTTCCCTTAAGTTTAGAAGTGAGAAGAGTTGCTCCACTTGACTCTGCAAAGAACCTTTGAACCCAATAGCTAGGAGTTCCATATAGATGAGATGAATTAAAGACTATTGCATCAGGGTTCCACCTAAAGACCAAAACTGTTGTCTTAAGCAAAGGCATAAGAATGAACATAGAGGCTGAAACTAAGTGAGTGATACCTTCTATCGTTTGTGTTCACAAAGAGTGGTGCATAGCTTGCCATTTCCACAATATCACTGCAACAAAGAAACCATTAGAACTCATTTTGATAATTTACAAGAGGAAATGTGAAAGAAACCTGTTCTTTTCAAGGCCAATGAGAAACGCAGCTTCTGCAAGAGAAGCAAGAAGGCTTCCTCTACCAGCATCTTTACCAGTCACAGCATATTCACTCACAAAAGCCTACAATCAAAGTTCATGATCATCTTGTCTTTGTTGGACTTTTAAGTTTTGTATCATCTATTACCATACCTTTGGACCTTTTCGTGAAGTGCGGTCAAATTTATGATACATAGAAAACAATTTGTTAGCAGAAGCGTAGATCTGTGACATAAAGGAAACACTTAGAAAAAAAAACACAAGAGAATGGTTACAGTTTCTGTTAAGAACTTACATGAAAGTCATAGTAATCAGCAGGATGATCAAGAGGACGAGAAGATCCATCACAGTTGGAGATGATTTTGATATCTGGATAAGCTTTTTTAATTGCATCATAGAACACTATATAGTTTCCTGTAAAGTTATAATCTCATTTAGTATCACAGATGCTCAAATGTGATCATAGAGAAATGCAAAAAAAACCTCTGTAATAAGTTTTGCCACAATCTTCATTCCCAATAGCAACATATTTCAGTTCAAAAGGTTCTTGTCGTCCCATTTTAGCTCGAACTGATCCCCATGTAGAGTTTGCATCTCCTCGAGCAAACTCGATACCATCAAGAGCTTCCTGAAGCAAAAAAAAGAGGAAACAGTTTTGTTTTTTTCCAGCTTCTTCACTAGGTTTTGTAATCAAACCTGAACAAATGGCATGATACTGGAAGTTTCAACTTCATCATTGTGACTAATCCCTGTACAAAGGTAAAGAATAATGTTTGATAGATTTGGTTACAAGTGAAGGGGTCTCAGAGAATGAAAGAATACCATTATTAAACACCCATATTGGAGCTGCACCAATGTCTTCAGCCAACTGCAAGATTTATCATTTTAACAACTAATATCGAGCTTCGGAAATTATTAAAGATACAAAACTGAGGAGAGTTTCATAGACTCACTTGAAAGAACTCGAAGTGGCCAAGGCCATCATCAGTCCAATATTTCCAAACATCACCAAAATGGCCTGGTCTCTCTTCCCAAGGTCCTATGGTTTCTTTCCAGCGGAATGCATTACTTAACCATTCACCCTCCACAAAACAACCACCTAAGTCCATAAACATCAATAGTGAAGAATAAACTTTAGTTTATTTCATCTTAAGCAACAAAAATGCTACTAGCCTTGAATATTACCTGGGAACCGGATGAAACGAGGTTTTATATCCACCATCATTTGGAAAAGATCGTTTCTAAAACCGTGTCCCTGCAATCAACCAAACCGTGTCTCTATAAGGAATCTGCAAGGCTCTATAGGAATTCTAAGAGAGCTAAGAAAGAACCTTGTAAGTATCCAATGGTATGGCTGAGACTTGGTCAATCCATATTGACCCTTTCTTAGTTGTTGTTAACTGAAGTCTTCCATTATGATCTGTCTCTTTTGCCTCCAAAAGAAACTCCTTTTTTGTCCAGTTTGAAACATCAGAAGCAGAAGCTCTACATAAAAGCACACACAATTGAAACTTCCACTTACTAAATCAACAACAGAAACATGAGAATCTGAAACTGTTTCGCACATTATCTTTTCAGAAGCAAGAGTCAGTGATCCATCCGAGTTCATTAAAGAAACAGACATATCGATATCATCAGCCGAACGCATATAAAGAGCCACTTTGTACTTCTTTCCTTGTTCAATATTCTAACACAAGATCGAAAACAAAGAGAATGAGATTGACACTGAGCTGAAACTACAAATCTTTTCACAGTTGACACTCACCATGCCCCAGTAACCAGGGTTATAAACTCCCACACCTCCTGATGGACAATCTTTGCTATCACATAACACATCCATTCTCAACGCGATTTTATTTCTTTCAAAGCACGATGAACGGTCTGTAGCTACATATATGGATGACTGATCACCAACAGTGGACCATGGCCAAATATTAGAAGGTGTGTTTTGCCCACCAGCTTCAAACCCTGTAAACCAAAAATTCCCCTTAAGAGTTGTCATAATGTAAAAGTATTTAAAGAATCCTAAGAAATGCTTAGCTAAGCTAAGAATCTAACCTCTGTTGCTAACAAGTTCAGCCCATAATCCACCGGCACCAGCATGGTTGATCTCCTGTAAATGATTTGACCATATTGCATGTTTACACAACTCATGAGTAAACCATAATCTTAACATATTGCTTATATAGAAGAGATCTATATGAGACATAACCGTTAACAAACCTCGAAAAATATCCCAAATAGCGTTTCAGGAATGGGTCGTCCAGCTCCATTAGAAGCATCTATATGCAAAGTCACAGATGGTTTTGCATCTTCTTGAGCAACAACAAGACGAAGGCTTTGATACACAAAGCAAGAGCCAAGGAGAAAAGAAAGAATGCAAACACTTCTAAGAAACTTCCAAGACTCCATATCCATAATCACCACATCCAATATAAACCAAGAACCTAACATTTATAGAAGAAACACTGAATATTAATAAGCTTAAGCCGTTAGATTTCATAATAAACAAAAAAAACTCAAAAAAAAGTCAACAGTTACAAAAAGAAACTAAAATGATGGTGATGATGACAACAAGTTTATCACTTTGTCTTTAACCAAAGGATGATAAACACCTGAGGACTCATTACTTTGTTTTATAGTCCTCATTGGAACTGCAATAAGATATAGTCTTCTTCTTATATTATAATGATAAAATTGAGGCCAAACATAATATATACAAAAAACATAAATGATTCTAAATTAGAATATTGCAAATCAAGAATGGACTTTGATATCAACTCCAAAAGTCAAAACTTTCAATCAAATTAGCTATCAGAAACTCAAACAAGCAGAAACTAAGAAGCTCAATTAGCTTAATTATGTATTAAAGAAGATAAAATCTAAGTAATTGATAAAGTTAAGAGCTTTGTGTCATTGATAAGTAACTCATTGTAACAAAAACAAAAACAGGAGAAATACAGAGTGAACAAAACCTTTGAATCAACGACAATGGATTGAGAAAAGAAATGAAAGTAGTTGTTTTGATAACTGTTTAAGAGTGTATTGAAACAAAACCTGATAAATCCTTGCTTTCACGTTTGATGGAATGGTTTGTTTTCGTGGAAGAAGTAGAAGTTAATTAGAAGCGATGACTACTGAACCTCCTCATTCATCTCTTCCAACTACTATTTTCTTATTTTATATTTCTCTATTTATGGATAATGATAACATAACCTACCAATCATTAGTTCCATGTTCCAATGTAATGGAGTAATGTGGGTTTTTTTTTTTTAATCTACATTGTTCTCTGGATTCTAAGTAAAGAATCGAATATGATTGATATCTAAAACGTAGCTAATTAAAATAGTAGTGAAAATATTCAAACTTTAATTGTCTTCTTTAGTTAAGTTTCTGAGCAGATCTTATCTTCTGAGGTTTTTTTTTAAATAAATTGGTTAGTTCTATAAGAATCTCCAAAAAAACTAAGTAATAAAGTCTTTTCACAAAAATAAATGGAGTTATTGTAGATTTGGTAAGTGTACTATCATCATACCTTTATCTCAATCTCTAATCTCACCTAATCTAGCTCTCGCTTTCAATATCCAAATCTCTAATCAAGCCAATTCATCAGCTGCAGATTCAACAGATCTAAAATCAGTAGCTATAAGAGATGAAGAACAAGCAAGAACACTTAAACGACCTCGTCTTGTTTGGACTCCACAATTATATAAACGTTTCGTTGATGCAGTAGGACATCTAGGAATCAAAAACGCTGTTCCTAAAACCATTATGCAACTTATGAGTAGCTAGTCATTTACAAAAATATAGACTTTATCTTAAGAAAATATAAATCAAATCACAAGAACATTGTCGTAAGAACATGAATGTTAAAACCAATCTTTGACCTGAAAGTGCTTCGGACATTCTTAAGACAATGTTCTTCTGTTTTGTTAAAGATTTGTTTTTAAAGCTGAGTTTTTTTCTTTAATTTAATTTGTTTTTCTTTCATAAGTAGACTTTGTTGAACTCGTCAATCCCTTATATAAAAGTTCGATAATGATATATATAATTAAAAGAAAAAGAGTAGATGTCTTGTTATACAAGAAAGAAGAAGCCATTGTTGAGAACAGAACACAGAACAGCTCCTAAAGGGCTAATATATATATATCTATATATAGAATCTGAATTTTCATACAGAGACATTAAAGTAATCAAACACTACAACTCTTGCCCTCATGGATTGCTTGCAGAAGGATTCCTACATTCAAACAAACATGTAAGAACTTGATTTGAACAACCAATCAATCAAATGAAGAAACAAACCTGAAGAGATTTGTGTCTGAACCATTCAACGACTGTGCATAGTTCATAGCAGCTGAATTTTGCCATGGTGCATAAGGAGATATGTTATTAGTAAATGGACTCAAAGCCGGGTTTAACGGATGTCCATAGTTTAGATTAGCTTGATGACCTCTTAGCATCTGCGGGTAAACTCCGTCATGAAATGGAATGTGGATTGGTATTGGATTGAAGCTTTGAACAGACGGCATAACCCTAACATACCTATAAACAAGAAGAAAGGCCATTGTTTTTGTAGAGAGAGTGTAGTTTTCTTGAATGTCGCCATTAAAGAGATTGAATGATTTACCTGTAAGCTGGATCCATGACATACCTGTCATAGCTTCTGTCATAATCAGGATCATATCGATCTTTCTCTCTATCTCTGATAATGGCTACTCGAGAAGTCCGTCCAGATTCTCTAAGATCAACAGGATTGTTATTAACCGGGGCTTGTTCAGTCTCATTTCGGTTTATACATGTTTGATTCCCTTCAATAGGAGGAGGAGGAGCTCGTAGTGATGAAGAATCTTCAGAGTCAGAGCTGCTAGGGCTGTTAAAGATCCTAGCTCGAGCTTTATCATACTCTTCTTTTCGTTCCTCAACACTTCTCAAAAGATTCTGTTGTACTCCTGATCCACTACCTCCAGAAGCAGAACCTCTCTTGGGTCTAGGCTTGATAGCGATTTTGAAACCTTCAGGTCTACCATTCTCAGGTTGTTTCACAGGGATTTCCGATAAGCAGACATAAGGAAATTTACTTTCCGGTGTTTTTGTCACGAGGATTCTGTTATCGGATCCATCTGCTGCACCATTACAATTATCCAAAGCCATGGTTACTAGACCATAATGTTGAGCAACTCGATGTGCAGCAAGACGCAGGTATGATGTTGGAAAAGGTTGGAATTCGAATTGAAGCTGTTCAGGGTTTTGAAAGAACTTCTGAATATCGAGCTCCATCCGCAAAACTATAAAACACACAACACCAACAAAAGCCAACCTTTTGTATTACAGATCAACCAACCACATTGAATAGAATCTTTACAAATACATGAAACTTGAAGAGAAGATGCTTATATATATGTGTAACTGAGCTTAGAGAGGACCAATACCAACGGCAATGCAAAATCAGAGTTTTTTGATAACTCAACAAGGTTCAGTGTTCATGGCTAATGAAACAATCGTAAACATGAGGATTCTAATTGAGCTAACAAGCGATTAGGGTAATAGAACAATCACGATGATTACTAATAGTCATGGATCTACTCGTTAAGCACGAAAGCCAAACCCTAAAACATAATCCAGAGAATTGAAACAAACAAAGGATCGAGAATCAGATAAACTCACAATTCTACCCTAAATCTATGGAACCCTAGAAAACTACCATGAAAAATGACCAAAATCAGATCAAACCCAATAAATAGAAAGCAAAATTGAATCGTAGGTAAGAGAGAAATTGACTAACTGGTGAGACGATGACGAGGATTCTGAAGAGCCTCGACCAAAAAAGGATCCACCATAGCTTCCTTCTCGGTCATAGCGGCCATAGATGATAAGTTTATCTTCTCTTCGGCTTGACTTTAAATCCTTGTTCTCGATCTTGTCTTCTCTCTCATCGGAGATTAAAAGAGAAAACACATCAAGGAAAAAACAAAAAAATAGTAGATTTTTTTTTCTGATTCTGATGGGAAAGAGAGAGACGATGAGGTTGAATGAAAGCAAAAGACGTTATCGACCCTTCATCTCTCTCTCTCCTAATCCAAGTGGGTATAATAAAATAAGAAAATTGCTTCCTTTGAACATTTTTTTTTAATTTATTTTTATGTGTCTGTGTGTGTTTTTTTTTTTGTTAAATTAATAGACTTTATGGATAAAAAAAAATTAGTCGCATTTTATTTATTTATTTTGTATGTGTTTGTATTTTTTTGGATTAAATTACTTATGGAACACAAAAAATAGGCAACACTAAACCACGACAAACACTACTATAAATTATTGAATTTTAAATTTAATGCAGATTTTTTAAACTTTTAGCTAATAAGAAAATGAAAATTTAAAGTAAAATGATATTTTTCCAGAAGTGGATTTTGTAAATTTTATTTGGTGGGAAATAATAAAATATAAAAATATTTACTCAAGACTATCACATTCATACCGGGATAGTTGTAGCCCAAATCCAATGGATTTAGATCCACAGAGATCATTTATATTTTTTTTCATCCCCAAAATCAAATTTAAAATCATATTCACTTAAAAATAAATAGAAATAAACTTTATTTTTAGAGTAAATATCTTTTTGTTGAATTTTACTTTCTTATATAGACGATATTATCTAGTCAAAATTAAACGCAGTTTCCATGTTAAGTAAATTACTCCAAAAAACTCTCTCAAACCAAAAAACAAGGCGCGTGAACAAATTCTCATCACAATCCTACATGTCACATTCTGATTGGATATTAAAAAAAACACGAACCAATGACTACAACTTACATAACCTTGTAACTCCACGCGCCTTTGTCTTAAAACCCTTATTTGCTTAATAACGCAATAAACTTATCTCTTTCTCTCAAACAATGGCGATCTCACCGATACTTTTCATTGGATTGCTTTGCCTCACATACGGTGGTTCTATTTTTCCGGTGACGGAGGCAATATGGTTAACGGTTCCAACATCGGGTGTTAAATGTGTATACGAGAAGATCGACGCCAACGTAGTCGTTATCCTCGATTACATTTGTATAGACGAAGGTTTCACTAAACTTGGTCACACATTAGATATTCAGGTTTATATACTAACCATACTCCATTTTATACGTATATAACTCACCCATTTAGATCTGTTTTGAAACACTGAGATTTATAACATAAGGTTTTGGCTTTATAATATAGGTAACATCTCCGTTTGGGAATGAACTATACAAGAAACAAAACATGACTTATGGTCAAGCTGCGTTTACAACAAGTGAGATAGGAACATACTCAGCTTGTATAAATATGCATCATGATCAAACACATCATACAATGAATAATTCTTGTATCGTTAGTGTTGATTGGAAGATAGGTATTAGAACTAAAGATTGGGACTCTGTTGCTAAGAAAGAAAAAATAGAGGTAAGTTTGTTTTTATTTTTTAATATATTTTTAATATGTGGTTTATTAATATATATATTATTGTTTTAGGGTGTGGAGCTTCAACTTAGAAAATCTACAGAAATAGTGAGTGGTATTAAGGCTAATATACTCTATTTAAAACTCAGGTTATTATTATTATTATTAAGAACTTTTATCTCACTTTAATTATATGTAATTTGCAAGAAAAAATATATTTATTTAATTAAAAAATTGTGCAGGGAAGCATATATGAGGGAAGTAAACGAGAAGACAAACAAGAGAGTTGCACAACTTAGCTTTGTCTCTTTAGGAGTATCTCTTGTTGTTTCAGTTATTCAAGTTTGGCATCTCAAACGCTTCTTCCTCAAAAAGAAGCTTATCTAAATTAAATAAATTTATTATATTTTATAAAATTTGCAAATTTGCAACATTTCATAACAACTCTTTCATGTTCTGTCTCTATTCTCCATATGGGCCTTCAACATTAAAACAAACCAAAAAGAGTAAATATTAGTGGGCCTATGAACAATTGCTTTTGAAACTAACAAACACAACTATTCCAAAAAGCCTTTTTTAGACTACGTAATTTATTTATTAATTTAATTATTAAAATGACATTTGCTATATGTGACGTGGATAAATATCTGACTGTTTATATCATCAGCATTTTTACATGTGTCATTTACATGCACTTAATAAAGGAAAGTAATCTAAATTTTAAATTATTTACAGACTGTTGAGATATCATAACTTAATTTGAAATAAATAACTTATATTAAATTATATCGCATTTAGATAAACAAAGCTTATTATAGTTAATTATATATAATATTTTGGTAATAAATGATTCATTATATATCTCAACATTTAATAATATATAAGTAGTATTGCTTCTCGTCTTTACTAATCGATTCTCGACTTCTCAATAAAAAGAGATTTAGTTGAAGAGGTAACGACGTTAAGCTGTGTTTTTTTTTATTCAGTTTATAAGATCTTTATTTGTGTTTTTTTTTAGTTAGCTATTTTTTTTTTTAATTTTCTCGGGAAAGTTCTTGTGGACTTTCTGGTAAACTTTTGTCAGATTCTCAGGGGAAAATAATATACAGTTGACGACGAGAAGAAAGAAATAAATCTAGAGAACTAGTAAACGAATTTTTGTTATTATCATCCATTTTGAAAACCTAAATTTTCTGTTTAATTTTATTTTTGCTGGGAATTAAATTTCCTGGAGAATTATTAGTGTTCTCAGAGTTTTGTTGTTGTTTGAGATTTGTTACTCTTTTTGAATTTTGAAGTAGAATTAGTTTTTTTTTCAGATCGAAGAATTTTTGGATTTCGATGACAATATTGAAACCATTGAAATCGTTGGATGAGTGGAGGAACTATTTCCGCGGAGGAGATTCTGATATTTTCGAGATCATTAAACATGCGATCATGGTAGCTGCTGCAGATAAGCCAATGGAGTTGAAATCTCGGAGGTGTATAATCGCAGAGCTTCTCTTCTCTTGTGAATTGAGCCCCGGCATCGAATGTGACCAAGAGACTAACAATGGCCATAGGACGATAGAGACAGTTGGATTTGCGACTGATGATGATGGTGGATATGAGAAAAGACCTAACAATAATCAGATTGTTAGAAATCATAGTTACGGAGGAGAACCTGAGGCTTTGAGTAGTGATGAACCTGGACTAGAGGCAACTGTGAGTATTGTTGATGAGGTCATGAAGATCAAAGATATCTTGTTGAACAAAGATAATGAGGTTTTTCTTTTAAATCTCAATTGTTTGAATTACATCAAAACTCTGTGCTATCTCAACTTTTGATTTATATGGAATGTTGATTTTAATTTGCAGTCAGATTCTGTGTTATTCGAATCCCTGAGGAAGCTTGAATTAGTGCCTATGAATGTAGACATTCTCAAGGTTAGTTCATGGTGTTGTTTTGATAATGTATGATTTCGTGTGGCAGAATCTGCTGAGTTGTGATTCTGATTGATCTTATTCGTGATCATGAAAATGATTTAAGGGTTTGTGTTCTTGCAGGAGACTGAAATCAGAAAAGCTGTTAATGGCCTGAGAAGACATAGTTTTGATAAGATTAGCAAGCTTGCAAAGATTTTCTGCGCGTATGAGTTTGATCTTTCTTACTGTTTCTTAAATATCGTAAAATGCCATTAGAAGGACCTTGGTTGATCATTAGGAAGGTTCTCTTGTGCTAGTTTAATACTTTTGACTCTTTTGCACAGAGAGTGGAAGGAGCTACTGGACCGGTGGACCAACATCTCAATGGAAATGGCTGGTAAATAGTTCTCACCTCTTGTTTCCATAGCTATTGTTTGTGTAGCTTCATAATCATCGGTTCATGCAGGTACTGAGTGGACGCCAGATTCTGCAGACTTGTCTATAATTGATCAAGCAGCAGAGTTTCCTTCTCCACCACATGATTTTGATTTCTTTGCATCTGATGACATTGGATTTGAACTCTCTCAGGTTTATAAACATATCTTTCCCTCTCGTCGTTTTTGCTATATTTTCATGAATAAAATGGAATATTATCCTAACAAGATTCTTTCTTTATGTTGCAACTTGAAGATCTTTGATTGGTTGGACAGTGATGGAAGTGAGTTAATACTATCTTTGGCATTCTATCATCTACATAAAACTCTTCTTATATGTTAACAATCTCCTTGGTATACATGTTTTCAGATCTTCATGACTCTATAGAATCCAAACATGAAAGCAATTTGCAAATTAGCGCAAGGAGAAGATCTGAGAGTACACACGAAGCCAATGTGGATCAAAATATGAGGAGAAACGAAGGTGATGTTAGACCTGTAGTGAAGCACTCAGCAACCAAGTTCGATGAGCCTATAAGAAAACCAAAGCAAAACAGAGAACAAGTGGTACCCACAACACAAAGAAAACCACTTGTTACTGAACAGAAGCGGAAACTTGCTGGATCTCAACAAGATGTGAGTGTGTGGATTAAGTAAAGCCTTGATATTTAATATTATATTTGTTCTAATAACAATTGTCTTTGTTCCTATTGTTATCAGAAACTGAAAGCTATGGATCCAGAAGCAAGGTTTGAGTTTTCAAAGCGAAAAATCCAAGAGAGATACCAACAACATGAGATTGGTTAGTTTAAATCTTTTATTTCCAATCTTTGAATGTTGTTCTTAAAATGCTCAATTTGATATTTGACAGCCAAGAGACAGAGAACGATACAAGTATTGGAAACAATACCAAAGCAAGGTAAAACTCGGAAACCGCAATTCAAGAGACCTGTGAGAAGATAGTTCAATTTTTTCTTCGGATGATTTATACAGTTACTACCCCCATTTAGAGGGCGTAGGATATAAAACAAAAGTGCAATGACAGATCCAACTTTAGAAAAAAATGTTCTTAGGACACTCATTTGTTTCTCTGTGTCCTAATTATTTTTTGGTACTTGGAAGGAACCTCATATAGTCATTGTATTACTGTTAACTTTAAAAGGGGAAAGTGATAAAAGTATTTATCGTATTTGACCATATCTATACCTAATTTGCGCGGCAAATTAACCACATGGAATCTTTTTTGAACGATGTTGAATTTTAAGAATGAAAATATAAATACTGTAAAGTGAACCTGTTTAAGGTAAAATATTTGAATATAAATAATTTCTAGGGTTACGAGTTGCCTCATGAATCGGTGTATAATATTCCTCAAAATTCTCAACCAAGCTCCTTCGAGCTCATTGTTGATCAATGCAAAACTAATATAGATAGATGCTGCATAATACTAAATCATCATCATCATCTTCTCTACTTAATTGTTCAAAATACATAAATATGCAGGTACACTCAGTACTTCAAGGAACAAGAGAAGCTTGAGCACAGATTCTGAAACCTCAACTCATTCCTTTTCTACATGAATCTATAACTTTGTTTGAAGCTTATAGTTTCCTTATCAAAATAAAGACTTGTTTACATATATATAATCACATTACTCTTCAGTTTTTGCAGACAATAAGTAAAAAACAATTATGTAACCACCCAACTAACAAGAACCAATCCCACCTAAGACTCTGAAACAGAGCAAACTTAAGCAATCACCATCAACTTGTGTCCCTATACTGCCACGTCATCATTCATCGGCGACGGTTGTTCAAGGAGCAGTGATTGTCTACAAGTAGGACAAGAGGAGTGTGAGATCAACCAAGTATCGATACACCTCACATGGAAACCATGATTACATTTAGGCAAAACCCTAACTTTCTCTCCTTCCATGAAATCTCCAAGACATATCAAACACTCTGTAGCTTTCATGTCAATGATCCCTGATCCATATAATCCCACAGGGATTTGTTTCAACGCTCGTTTCTTTATTCCTGTAACCGCTGCTAAATGACCCGAAATAGCGTTTGCGTTTGAAGCGTCTGCGTTTTGATCCGATGTGAATCTCCTTGTGATACGTAACACACATCGCAAGGCAGAGTTGATGCTAAGAGCACAAATTAAAGCACAGAGTAAAGCAGCTAAAATAATAACCATGTTAGTGTCGAAGTAAGTATCATTGAAGCCTCCTCTAGGTTTAGGGTTTGAGTCAGCAGGTGAGTTTGCTTCCGAGTCAAGTAACAACCGAACCATCTTTGAGAAGACAAGAGAAGAAAGCAAAAATGTTACTTTACCTTCAAGATTGATCAAATCGGATAACAAAAGAGATGGAGAAGAGAGAATCAATAATATCCTTCATGCTCTTAAGAACCCTAGAAAGAGTTTTCTTCTTCACTTTGATTAGATATGAAATCTAAGTTTTTATGATCTGTTTTCTTTCTCGTGACTAGTTAATGAAGTTGAGGGAAGACAAAAATATTTATGTGAAGCTGTGATATGAGTCATAAATGGATTTATGGTCGTCTCTCTTTGGATTTTTTATAGAGATATGATTATATGTAGTAGGTCAAATAAATTTATTATTATTATTATTATTATTGTTATTATTATTATTATTATTATATGTAGCTAGTGAATCGTTACTATTAATTTTGTTTCTATTGGCTTAGACTAACCAAAGTCAATTAATAGTTTTTTTTTTTTTTTTTTTTTTTTT
>KE157097.1:3708-26036 GCA_000411055.1 Leavenworthia alabamica
ATGGAAACGGAAACCGAAATGGAGGAAACATCGGTAATTGTGCACTAACGCAGGAGGCTGAGATAAACATAGCCACAAGAAGACAACTCACACTCTTGATCAACATGATTGATATATTGGAGTTGATGCTACAAGAGAAATATAAGACTTTAGAAGTTGAATCAGATTTGTTGTCAGTTTGGTTCTGTGTGATGATATAAGTATTTGTCTTTGTGGTCCAATTTATAAGAAAAGATAATCTAGTAAAAATACTTATTAGCTTCAAGAAAGGTATATAAGTTAAGAGATAATCATAATTCTTTGTATTTTGGAAAGAAATAATAATAATAATAAATAGAAACCAGTCAAAAGGAGTAGTGATGAGGCTATTAGTAATATATTAAGAAGTTTAAACATGTTAAGACACATCCTGATATTTGTCACAATATAATTTCGATTCTTTTACTAATAGATTTAAACTTGTTATAGACAACTCCTAATTCTTGCCACAACTGGACTTTATTCTTTATCCTCATAAATATTTACTCTTATTTTTAATATATTTCTAAAACTTTGAATTTGACTATATCATTTTGAACATTTTCACCGCTTTTCTATTTGATCAGCCAATATTACAGCGAAAAATTATTTTAAAAAAATAGATTTCCTGATTATAGTCGTTTATTATATGATATGGTTCATGCATATAGTTTGGTTTGGATATAGATGATTGGTTGGGATTTTGCTGTAGATTTGTTTTGGCTATAATTTTGTAATGTAAGTTTTTTTTTCATTGTAGGTATGTTGGCTGTAACTGTAAGATTATGTGTTGTACTCCATAAGTTTTTTGTTGTGTATATTAGCTGTATCTATAAGTTATTTTCCTGTAAATATTTCAAAATAATATTCTTATTGGTTGGTATATATATAATTTTTTGGTTCATCTTTGATATATATAATTTATGTATTATATGTTGACAAAAAATATTTATATTGTATATTTAAATAAAAAAATAAAGAGATACTTATTTTCCAAATGATTTTTTGTAAACAATAAAAACATAAAAAATTTATTTGATTATATTAAAGTAACGAGTTTAATACTATCTATTAATAGTAGAGTGTATCAGTTCAACTAATAAATTAAAATGACAGGTATCAAAATTATGATCAGCCATATGTCAACCTCTGGTAAGCTGCACTATACACTTTGAAGTATAGATTAGTACAATAAAAGTATTTTAGTTTATATTATCATTTTGTTTTAAATAATATATGTCTTTAGGTTGTTTAGGGTTGACTCTTGAACACCCTCAGAAGCAAGAAATATAGATTGATCATGATCATTTATAGGTTCTTAAGAAACAGTTGTGAGATATTATTGTATTAGAAAGTTGCTGTAATATTTGGATTTTGACTGAATCTGAAAATTCCTTACAACAATGTACGAATTGATACCTACGTACAACAATGAAGGAATAGAACATGAAAGAACATAAAAGAACATAGGAAGATTGCTCACTCAGTATTTATCAAGTACTGATTGCACCATTTCGTGTGCACAAGAAAAGATAAAGAGAAGCGATGATGTTAGAGCTCGTGGAATTGCAGCAGCAAGGGCTGACATACCCAAGTCGGTTGAGTCATTTACCTTTGTTTAGTCTTGATGAAAATTTAGATGCATCTAAGTAATAATGAATTGAGAACTATTTTTGTTTTATTTGAGAATTAGGACTTATAATTATTTGGTTTAATAATTATATTTGACTTAATTAATTTGAATGAAGTTAAAATCCGATGTTTGAAAAATGATAAGTGTTTGATTATCGGTTATTTGATAATTGTTTTTTTAAATTAGCAGTTTAGAGTCTCTAAATTCTAGACACGGCTCTGTCTAAATTACCAATTTGGTCAGTGATGCAAATATTCAAATATGTAACCAAAACTATTATAACTTATAAGAAAGGAAAAGTAAAGAGGTGAACAAAACTCAAAAACAATGGTTGAGATTGTACAATACAATATAATATTGCATTTTAGTTATTATTTTATTATATAAATATCCATCGGATAAATTATTTATGCAACCGTCTGCCGCCGCTCTCTATGCCGTCTTTCCTTTCTGAATGAAAAATAAAAATCAAATTATCATATTAATTATTTTGTTTTTTTTTTACAGATACAAAACATTTTATATATTTAAAAAAGTGAGTGGGACTAATGAACTGACCCGTTTGTCTTCTTCGATCTTAGCCTTAATGACAGAGTACATTGCAACTCCAGCAATGGCTATGCCTGTTCCTATACCTGTCTGTGTCGATATCTTGTTTCCTGCAATTAATTATCCAATTAAACAAGTATATATGAGGTGTTTTTTATTTGATCTATAAAATAAGAAATGAAACTCTTTAACATTTTTGACAATATTAAATTTATTTGATATAAAATTTGCATGACCTTCAAAGTCATATAATGTGAGACAAATTTAAGCTTCCGTGTTTACACTTTGTTAAAAAAATATTTTACTAAAATACTGAAATAGTTTAGTATTTCAAAAATGTTTAAAAACAAATCTGATTTATTTGTATTTGACATTGCATTCAATGTATATATTTTTGAAATAAACCCACAATCTTTCAAAATATATTTCAATATTTCAATATATATATAATTTGCTCACTGCAAACGGAAATTTTTATATTTCAATATTTTATATTTTTGCTACAAACTAAAAATTATTATTATAAGAAAATATTTTATATTTCAAAAAATGTTTATGAAAATTTAATTTTTTTTTCTATTTCCTACAAACCCTAAACGTAAACGTAAACGCAAAAGCAAAAGTTATATTTCAAACAAGTGAGGATCTAATTATTAAAACACTTTTTTTTTTTTAAATGATAAAGAGTGTCGTAATCTTTTTACGTACCGAAGATAATGATGGAGAAACCAATAACGAACACACGTTTCAGAACATTTCCAACCGCGTGAGTCAGCGGTGCGACTCTCTCCAAGGTATTAGTAGCCAACTGCAACCGCAGTTTTCTCAAAGTTTTTAGTTTCCTTTATAAACTTCAAAACTTGAATATTCAATTACCTGATTATAGAGATGGTAAAACATTCCAACCCAAAAGAGATCAGACACAAATTTAGTCATTCCTACTTTAGCAATCGCATCACTGAAACCATGTTTCAGTAGTTGAGGTCCTTCAACCTAATAATAAACAAGTTTTTTAACCAAAAGCCCTAATCAATACATTACTTCTCATGCACGTAACTAATGATATATAATATAAGTGACTTAACGATGATGGCTGGAGGAATGCAAACGAAGAGAGCAATGATGGAGATGTAAGCGTAGACATTAGTACTGTCCATATCAGTCTGTAAAAAAAAAAAACCCAGTTCTTAAGACCAAAACTTGACGTGAGTTAGTAACGTAAAGAAGAAGTAAGAACCATGGCTTTCTTGGAGAAGATGCTTCGGTAAGTGAAGGAGATGTTTGAAATCATCGCACTGATGAAACCAAGCCAGTTGAATGATAGCTCTGTTAGCGAAGCCATTGAAACTCCTGCAAAAAAATCAATAGTTAATCCAAGTAGGTCTTGGCATTCGGTCCGTTCGGTTCGGGTCGAAAATTCCGGTGTTTCGGTATTTTGGTTTTTTTTTAAAGTTCCGGTCGGTTTAAAATTTATAGTTCTGTTCGGTTCGGTTTTACTTTTTTTGGTTTGGTTCGGTTTTGGGTACAAAAAACATTCAGATCGGTTTTAATTTTGTAAATTTGGTTTGGCTTTAAGGTAAATAACGGTTTATCTCAGTTTTTGGTTTATTTTGGGTTATTTCGATTTGTTCAGTTCGGTTCGGAATAAGATAAAAGAAAAATAAATAAATAAACACATAATAAAATATTTAAACAAAAAAATAAAATAAATATTCGGTTTCGAACTTAAGAAAAAACTTCTACCGATCGGTTTAAAACAAATCGGTTTTTCTTTTTTGTAGTTCAGTTCGGTAAGTTCGGTTTTTTTGTTAAGAAACAAGGGAAAGAGTATAATATTGAGAATAGTTACCGAGAACAACAGGAGCTAGAGACAACCATAATGTTATGGGAATGGACTGTCCAAGAATGAACTGAGAAGCAGCCGCGTTGAAGAATGGTTCGAGCGCTGCGTTTAAGACATGATATAAATGTTTAGATTTTTGATTAAATGAAATGAATTATTATGATAGAAAAGTTAAGTACCTTTAATGGTGTGAGTAAAGGAGACAGCAACAGCAGCGAATGAAACGTTGCTAGTGACATGACCTAAGGCGTGACAGACTGCAACTGGTATCAATACCTTGAGGAGGTTCGAGTCAATTGGCTGCAACCATCACATTAACCAATTAAGTAAATATAGAAATTATAATAACATGGGCGTTTGGTCTAGTGGTATGATTCTCGCTTTGGGTGCGAGAGGTCCCGAGTTCGATTCTCGGAACGCCCCATTTGTATATTTTTTTTCTTATGGGCCTATTAAGAAATGAACTTACGGCCCGTTTAGGAAGGCCCACGCTCCAGCTTGCCAAGCAATATACAGTTCCCACGAACAAGTGAATGACCGAAACAAAACTGAAAAAAATTACAAACATTATTTTAATTTATTTTGCCACAAGTCAAATTTAATTTATACTAAAAAAAAATGACAAATATTTGGATTCTATTCTTAATTGGACCAATAGAATATGGTTCGATTAAAAAAATTATTGAATAATGTGGTTAACTTTAATCAAAAAATAAATGTGTAAAAAAAAACTTACTAGGGATAAGGGAAGTAATTATAGATCTTCTTGTTAAGGATGTTGAAAATCACATTCAAGAAATACCTGGTAATAAAAAGAGGGTAAAACAGTACATTCACGCTTACCAAATCTGGCGGTAAAAATCAAAAGATCAGATTTAAGATAAGCGCGTGAATGACACGTACCACATGAAGAAGAAGAATCCAGTGACAAGCCATGGATACTTCTGGAGGAATCCAACTTTAGTTTGCCTACGAAGAGAAAAACGAGTCAGATCACTGAGTTAAATGAGTTAACACCTAGTGATCCAGTAACGGACCTCTCATTCTTACCCAGCTGTATCTCCACCTTCAGCAGCGGTGGCTTTAACCGGTTTGAGAATTTCTCTTTTCTCTACACCGTTTATCGCCGACGACGAATCGAGAAGGAGAATCGGACGGAGCTGACGACCGGTGATCAAACTCCCTCCTTCTCCGATTGGTTTAGCAAAAGCCGTGAACGACGACGATGCATTGTTGTTGAATTGACGATGGATCGCTCCGATTGGTCGTCTCAGTTGTGGTACTCCGGCGACTGTTGCGGTGGAGCGTAACAGCACGCGTGACTCCATTTTTTCTGATAGTGAAAGGGAACGAAACGAAATATGAGGTTCTCGAGTATTTCAAGAGTGGATGACTTCGTAATCGAACGGCTAAGATTATTTTGATTATCACAGTAGAGTTTAATCTGCTGTATCACAGTGTATAATACTATGGTACACTCAATAATGAAATTCATCCAACGGTGGAGCGTGATGTAATTAGATAAGAATCTTAAGATATTGGCTTAGATTGGATGACTGTGGGGTCCATCTTATCTTGATAATGTATGGTTTAAGAGACACAGTGAATTTTAGCCAATTGAATCTCCACGTCATCATATCTGTCTCATATAGTTTTTGTTTTATTTTTTTATATTTTGAAGATAATAATAATGGAAATTGTAGATTTATTTCCCTTTGAGTGGTCTTCAAATTGTTGAATGTGAAAGAGTCACAAGAAAGTAGATATCTATGAAATTTAATTGTTTTACAGTTATGGTATGAATATATTTGTTAGCATTTTACTTGCAGCTTCAATGCTTCATATATTATTCTATATTTTTATATATCTTATTAACTATTTTGCTTCCTCTCCGACATCAATAATCCACATATGTAAGAGCAAAAGAAACTTAAAAATAAATGAAAAAATAACCTTACTGAAATGTGCATGTGCTGTTGGATTATTAGGTTTTTTTCTTCTGAATTTTAAGATTTGATTGTTCTCATTTGATAAAAGAGCCAAGTTTAGTCAAAGCAAGAGATCAAAGTATAAAAAAAACAGAAATCTAAATGTCTAAACCAAAAAACAAATTAATACCAACACAAAACACACACTCATAAAAACCTAAATCCTCAACACAACCCTAAAGAAGGAAACTCCTGAGATTACAAACCATGTTTTTAGACTCTCCTTCCTTTGTACATAAGTCTTATCCTAAGAAGAAGTACCTTCTCTCTGTCTCTTTCTCTCTTCCTCTTTCTTAGGAAGAACATGAGCTTCATACAAAGCAAGAATCTCTTTCTTGTTTAGATGACCTCTGTTCAATAGCAAATGTCCACAATCATACTTGGTTAGTTCATGCTTTAGATTCTGCACAGTAAGCTTCCTGTAATCTTCATCTTCTTCTTCTTCCTCACCATTGTCATGTTGGCTTTGAAACTCCTCATCCCCTTTGTCATTACCACCATGATCATCTCCTTTACGACTTCGTTTATTAGTCCTCAAGATTCTATCACTTGTTTCACCAATGTCCATATCAACAACATCTTCCATTCTAGCTCGCTTCCCTCGTGTTGAACTTGCAGCTCTGATCTTATTGTCAAGTGCAGTTTCTTTTAACCTAGCTTGAGCTAATTCTTGTTGTAGATTATCAACACTTGCTTGTGCAGCTTGTAGCTCAAGAGAAAGAGCTTCAGCTCTTCTATTTGCAGCTATATGAGCTTTTCTCTCTTCATCCAATAGCTTTTCAAGTGACTTCACATTATGAGCTCTCTGTTCATTAGTTTTCTTTAACAATGATTCTATTTCTTTCTCTCGTTCTTCAACTCTTGCTTCTAAGATTGTAACTTTAGAGACAGCTTCAATCTCAGAGGCACGAAGTCTATGCAGTTCATCTGCCAGTTCAGTCTTCTGTCTTTCTATGTTTTCAATTTGTCTCTCACCTCGTTCGATCTGAGCAAGTCTTTCCATTGCTAATCTCTGACTCTCATTTTTCTCCCTTTGAGATGTTACAGCATCAGATCGAGCTTTGTCCGCTAGTTCAGTAGCGCGTTTAGCTTCTATTTCAGCTGCTTTACATCTCTCTTTAACATTGTCAAAACTTTGAAACTCAGATTGATACTTTTGCTCCATCAAGATCTTCTCCTGCTCCAACTTGTTAGCCTCCTTTTCATACATTAGGGCTTTTCTATTGGCAATATCTAACTTATCAGTCATATCTCCTAATCTCAGCTTCAGTGATGTTAACTCCATATCAAAGCTTTTAATCTTTGACTCAGCCATCTGCAAAAAAAAACACAACAAAAGCTAAGATCCACAATCCACAACTTTCAACTGATTCAGCAATGTGTTAACTACTTAGCACAGATAAGTTAAAAACCTTCAAATCTGATCTTAGAACCGTTAGAGACTGCTCCGCCTTCTCAATTTTTGAAGCCTTCTCCTTTATTTGTTCATCCTGAAATTGATGAACACCACATATTAATGATATATACTGACAATTACGAACTTGAATTCGTCTGGACAAGTAAAGAAACCTTTTCAGCTAAAGTCAAGTTAAATTCCTCTCTAAGAGCATCTTCCCTCAGTTGTGTTTCCTTCCCTGAACGTTCTTGCACAGAAGCAGCTTTTTGAAGAGCAGATCTTGCCTCTCCCACAGCATAATCATATTTCCTTTTCCAGTCCTCTGTCTCCTCTTGAGCTGATTTTGCTTGTTCTCTAGCTGCAGCAAGTCTAGCTTCAGATGTAGTACTTCGTGTCCTAAGGACTTCCAAATCAGAATTAAGCTGATCTTGAACAGTTTTCTGCTTCTGAACAATCTGGTCATAGTTTCTTTTCCATTCTTTAATTTCTTCTTTTTTAGATTCAACGGTTTTGACCAATGTAGAGCATCGTTCATTCAGCGAACTGTTTTCCCCTTGTAATTTAGTTATCCGTTCTCTATATATATCTTCTAACTTCTTCTTGTCATTGTTGGATTCATCATAACGTTTCTGGTATTCCAATTTGTATCTCTCACTATCAGCCAACTGTTGCTTTAGATGTTTCATCGCATCTTCAACAGAACGGAATTTTACTGCAAGTGAGTTCTTCTCTATAGCAATGCTATCTATTAGCCTTTTAGTGAGATCATAGATCGGTCCTTCCAAGCTGCATGATCAAAGAAATAGATCACAATTCACAAATACATGATCACACCTCTAAAGAACCATTGTTGCAAATCAGCGGTAAATGGAAGTGTTAAAATACCTTTGTTGCAAGAACACAGAAAGTTTCTGCCATTTCCCAGGGCCATGGCATGATGCCTCATATTCTGATAATCGAGCTTCTAAAACCTGAGACACATTTGATCATCACATACAAGAAAAAACAAACAATCAGCAACTAAGGGAACGTTGATCCTCAATCTATCTCTAGAGAAAATTATATCCATCAGAACTAACCTTTACAACATTATCCATACTTGCATTGGAGGCATGGCAAGCTGCTCTCAGCTGCTTTTCCATACTTTGAATAGTACTTGTGCATCGCAAATCTGCCTCCATGAACGCATTCTTCTTGTAATCCTGAATCAACGAAATATTGTATGTATCAACATAACGCAGTGGAAGGAGCAAACTCAAGCGAGAGTTGAGCAAATGAGTTATAAAACAATCTGAATTTATAAACAAGTGCTTATAACTAACCGACGACTGTTTTAGAATCTATTACCTCAAATCTTTTCTTCAAGTCCTTGTGGAGAAGATCCTCGTATTTTTTTCTAGCTGAACCAGCCCCCACAGCATTGGAGTTAAACATAGCCAAGGCTTTTCTAACTGCTTCTTCATGTTCTTCTCTCAGTGCACCCTAAATATAACAGAATTAACATGAGCCATAGGTTACAAAAAATTAGGGCTGAAAGAAACAAAGTACTTACTTCTTCAGGAGCTTTTGTTTGGTCAAAGGTAGCCATGTAGGCTTCTACACCAGAATCATATGCTTTTCGACACTCAGTTTCTTCAACACTCTACAAGGGCATAGTCAATAAAAAAACACTCTACAAATTAAGTATCTGGAGAAAAATTGGCTTAAGAATACGCTGGTGAAAACATTGAACGAAGCTCTATGATAGTTTGACGTACACAAATGTTTGGACGCAATAATCAACCATATGTTTACCCATTAATGAAGTAATGTATCAAATATAATGTATGCCAACATTATTTAGAGGAAACCCATATGTTTTACCCATATTCAGTCAAACCTTTCAAGTCTTAGATTTTTCAAACCATAAGGAAGCAATAGATAACGCACCTGCCAAGATGAGGTTATTGTTGGCACGGCACCATTATTCAGCGCATCCAGATAGGACTGAGTAATACCGACAAGAATAGGACCGGTCATCACAGTACCCCCCAATTGCTTGGGCCTCGTCTTCTCAAAAACAAATCTGGTAAATGCATCCAGGCCAGCGCCGAACTCAGGTCTCAATTTGTCCAACTGCATAAACACAAAGGATATTATACAACCAAGCAGTAAACAAGCAAACAAACCACTAAAGAATAATAGTATACCAACGATACTAACCGAAATTTGATCAAGCCTCTGGAGGTCCTTTTCATTGTTCAGAGGCCTTACAAGGGTAAAACACTCTCTGTCCGGAAAGAGAGCACGAATTGAATCTCGGATCTGCAGAAACATTGTTTTCTCTTACACTGATTGCAACACCTAGTTTTTTTTTTCAAAAATTCCTTGACTATCTCGATAAACATACTTGGAAAACATATTACCTCATTTTTAGCACCAATATCTCCTCCAGCACCTTGAACTGGCCTTAACGCAATTTCTAAATAGTCACGAGGAGTAATCTTCCGATTATCTTCCACTAGATCCAAATAAAAGTCCTACAATAAAATATATCAATGTCAATACTCATCTCTTCGCAATGATATCTACAAACAAAAATAACCGAGTATATTACCCTCAACAGCCAGACAAAGATGGGAGAAAACTGCCCAAGTTCAGAACGTGAGCTCTTCCCTCCAGAAGCTTTTACACGGATATGCTTTGTCATTTGAGTGACAAGAGAGAGGCGATCAAGTGAAGCTTCATCAATACCTCCCATCTAGCAACATAAACAAACAAAAAAACATCAAAATCAACACAAGAGAAAACAATTTACAAAAGCAGATAAACGAAGTTCAAACTAGAAACTTAACCAACCTGATTGTATACAAACATGCTTGACAAGAGAACAGCTAATGAGAATATCTGAGTGCTATAGGTACCCTGAAGAAATGGAGTAACATGAATCAAAACATATTAATAAACACATCATCTTGGAGATAAATCAAATCTGAATTTAGCAAGCAAATTCATTAGTAAAATCAAATTTTACTTACCGTTTGGTCATAAGCATCAATCCCTTCACTATCTAACAACAAAAGGTTATACTCAGTTCCATCAAGAGCTGTTCTTTTTATAGGAGAACTCCATAACCAAAGCCCTTTGGTACACGGCTTATGTGTTGATGCTACTTGAAACCCATTACTCCGTCCAAGAAGCTACAATCACAAAACATAACAAGGATATAAAAACAAAACATAAACCCTAGACCTCGAAACAATGTACACAGAACCAAATCAAACCACATACCGAGTCCATGAAGCTTGCAAAACCTAACAAATCAATTCGATGTAATACTAATAGGAACCCTAAATTTGCCAAAACCCTAGACCTCGAAACAATGTACATAGAAACCAATTTTAAAACAAATACAATTCCCCCGAGCAAAAACCCATAAATGAATTCTTTAATAAGAAACAAAACCCTAACCTGATTCAAAATAAAGCTCTTTCCTTGACGAGCCCTACCACAAACCGAAACAACACCGATAGGTTCCTTAACAAGCTGCAAAGTAGCAACAGCTTCAGGATCCATTCGAAATTTTCCTTTCTCATCACAATACACTAAACGAATAGGTCTCGGTGGACCCGTCACTGCAGAAGACGAAGCCGGAGAAGTTGAAGGGTATGACGGAGAAGCATTATCAGACGACGAATCCTTCGTTCCTCGACTAAACATCCTCCTCATGTTTTCAATGTTTCTTCAAATTCGATTTCTGAAAATTCGTCTATTTTTATTTCGCTTAAAAATCTGAGATTCCTAAGATTTCTAATTTTGAAAAAGTTGGGAAAAGAGACGAAGAGACCTAAAAACTAAGAAGATCCGACGCGAGAGAGTGAGAGAGACAGCGATTAAAGTGGATGGAATGATTACGATTTTACAATTGTATAATAGGCCCAACAAGGTATATTCATGGGCCTTTACGGCCTTAAATGTGTTGTTAATTTTTTGTACATTTTGAGTTGAAAATATTTTATTTAAATAACAATAATATTTAAATTTAAGGTTTTGTTGAATATAAATAACAAAAGTTAATTACCTACGATTTCACTTCTGCAAATGACATAAATAAACTAGGTAATAACATGCGATGCATCGCAAGGTAATATCATATATTTATATGATTAAATATATTATTTATATTAGATATTATGAAATAAAAAAGTAATAATTCAAATAAAAAATATGTAGTATGAAATGATAATTAGAGAATATATCGAATGTGCAAAATAGTTTTAAAGTTAAATACTAAGTTTTTTTATAAAATTGAATCACGATCTATAGTGATAACCAAATAGAAAAAACGAAAATATAACTACAAAGATGTGTTACAAAAAAAAATCTTCATGGAGCATTGTGTTTTTTGTTTTCATCTTCATCTTATAAACATATTAATATTATCATGAATGGTCTAAAGTTTGATCGTGAATATAAAATTTATGTAATATGTGTTTTAATATAATACATTTCTTTAAAGGAAACTACTTCTGAAAAAAGAGGATTTATGATAAGGTCAGAAAAACATCAAACGCATTAGTAATTTGATTTTTACCTGTATAAAAATAATATATAGATTTTTAATATATAATAGTTACAAGTTATAATAGTGTATGAAAAATAAATATACCTCTAAATGTGTTTATTTTAGCAAATCTAATCAAAAAAATAACCATTTCATCGTCAGCTTCTTCACAAACTTTAAAAACCTGATCAGCATATTTATCTCACATAGTACATGGTAGGAATGATAGAATATTTGATGGTGTTGAATAGGAATGATGGAATAGAAGTGATAGAAGCTTGATGGTATATATAGTAGTTTGAGTTAATTGAATTTTGTTAAAAATCTGAAATAATATGAAAAATCAGAAATAATAAATGAAGGAATCAAATCGGAAATATTCTTTTGTTAGGATATTTTAATAAATATAAGAGAAAAATTAGGTAATAGTTATTTAATTTTTTAACGTTTATTGTTAGAGAAAAGTGAAGTATAATTAAGTGAATAATTATTGTATATAAATATATTCAATGGCAAAATCAGTAAATAAGTACTAAATTAAAGGTTTATTTTTTTTTAACATTCATGAAATAATATACAGATTCAAATTTACAACAATGAATTCAACTATCATATTTTAACAACTTATAAAACTATAAAATAAAAATTATGCATATTTAAAAATTAAAAACTTATAAAAATCTTAGCTACTTCGAAAATAAAAAAGTTATAAACGATACTACAATTTAATTACTTGAAACATAACATAGCACAATAACAATATGTTTTAGAAAATATTAAAATTATACATTACCATATTATAGCTATTATTTTCTAATACTAATGAGAATATATATTATATAAGAATTTCAAAAAAAATATTATTTTTTACATTGACCCTACTTAAAGACCAAATACTTTTATTATTTTCTAATTTTATTAATTTATATAATTTTTATACGTAATCATAAAACCCCAAATCTTTTTTTTTTCTCTCTTTTATTCATAAACATATAAAATCATAAACTAAAGCAAAACATCATCTACATATTATAACAGGTTCACCAAATGCTTCTTAACTCCTTAAACACTTCCAAGTCCCGACAACAAACCACCTTCACTTCCCGACTTACTTTTATCACTTTCCGACTTACTTCCTTCACTTCCCGGCAACAAACCACCACCACTTCCACTTCCGGACATACCAAGACCACTTTTAATTCTATCTTTCAACATATTTCCAACTAATCCACCTAGTTTACCTCCACCTCCCGTCAACATACTTGCCGGTGATAAACCTCCACCTCCAAGACCTTTAAGTTTATCTTTTAATCCACCTCCGGACAACATACCTCCACCACCTTTAAGTTTGGACTTAATTACATGTTTGATTAGTTTTTTAGCTATAGTTCCACGTAAACTAAAGCTGTTGCCTCCTATAAGCCCTGGAAATATAGAGTTCATCAGAGTTAGAGCTGACCCACCACCACCTCCGGCTGTATTCGGAGAGTTCGACGGAAGTCCTTTTGGAGGTGGATTGTTCTTTGGCTTTACTCCCATCTTACGTCTACATCACATAAACAAGAGTGTATATATATATATATGCATGTACGTTTTCGATTTATTTACCAATAAAATATATTCTTATCTACGTTTACAAGTACTTGTTTATGAATACAAATAATATACAATTTATTAGTCACGTTGACAGTTTTTAAATGATGTTTTAAAAAGGTAAATAGGTTATGATATAAAAATACCAGTAAATTTATTTTATTTTTTAAAGAAAAATAAAATTATTCAGGCCAAAAAGCCAAAAGAATGAATAAATTTATTTTAATTTGAATAAATTTATTTTAATTTTTAACTAACAATATAGCGTGGCCAAAAGTTAAGCTAATATGTATATATGGTGGATAAAATATTTGTTAGATTAATTACTATTTGGTATTTATTTTTATTTGATTGAAAAAATTTGAATATTCATAAATTTACTAAGCAAATTAAATACTAAAAATTAGTATTCTATTTGTTAAAAATAAAACAAATATTAATATTTTAGACAAGAATATTCGATTTGATATATCTGCATATATATATATATTATAATATTTATTTATCAAATAAATTATATAAATATTTTTAAGTTAAGAATAAACTATGTAATTTTTAAATAAATATATTTATTTTAAAATAATTTTTTTTTTAATTTTATAATTATTTTTAAATTAAAACAAATTGAATCAAATATTCGCGAATAATTCATATTTTATTTCAAAATGTATATGAATCAAATATTTACAAACTCGGCCAAAATGAATCAAATAATAAATAGTTTCAAAATTTTGAATATTCCGTTAGTATCCATTGGAGTAATATATAAGCGTAAATCTCAAGTGAAATATATATAATTTGTTTAGATTTTGTACTTAATGAGCCACATGATGAGACCAATGGCTGTTGATAAGAAGCTGCCACCAGCTGCGAGTCCAGTGGTTAAGACAACAGTAGCAATACCAGCTGGTACAAGAACCGGACTGAATATAATGAAAACCGGTGTGGTTAGGGCGAATGCTACGGCTGTACCGGTGAGTGTTAAACCAGCAAACCCTATGAAGATTACAGATCCCACAGAAGCAATAATCACCTTAATAACCTCCAACATTTGAATGAGAAAAGAGAACATATTGCTATATAATAGAAAACACTCTTCTCCTTCTTTATCTCACAGACAGATTTAGTTTTATGATCGGATGGTTTGTTGTTTGATGATGAGAAGAGAGAGAGCTTTTTATGAGGGAGTTGTGTGGTTTAATACGTTGCACGCAGTACACATGCATGCGCCATGCAAAAGGATTGGAGTAAACGGAGGATCTTCTTTACGTCACGTCACGTTTCCATTACAAGACATTTATTATGTCACGTTTGTTTTGTTAACGTTAATATAAAAAGGAAGCGAGTCAATGTCAGTTATGAA
The DNA here is from genome assembly GCA_000411055.1 of Leavenworthia alabamica. Taxonomy (NCBI): domain Eukaryota; kingdom Viridiplantae; phylum Streptophyta; class Magnoliopsida; order Brassicales; family Brassicaceae; genus Leavenworthia; species Leavenworthia alabamica. The sequence goes on from KE157097.1 coordinate 18,635, forward strand.
ACTGACTTAATTCTTGCAACTCTTGTTAGAGTACACAGAAAAAAAAATTTATCTACAAAATTATTTAGGTTTCTGATATATATTTTTAAATCTATAAAATAAAATTTTAAATTATATAAAAAATAATTTTCCTAAAAATATAAAAAATAATTTAATTTAAAATATATTATTATACTAAATTTTTTAAAAAAAATATTCGAAAATGACTTAAACGACTATCTATGTAACTTACATTTGTGATCATGCCTTAGAGTACGTCACGTAGTCAAAATGACCTAAACTACATGTAGTCATGTCAAAATGAGTGTTTTATTTATGGATCCTGTGGATTTGACAGAACAGTTGCAGATAATTTTTTTTTATTAAAGTTGATTTGAGGGGTGGGTACAAGTCAAAATATTTTTTTTTGGAGTGAACATGGGTATAAAATTTATTATCCCCAGATTACGTGGGTTATAATTATGAATAAAAATTATTGCAGGTTAAGCTGATTGAGGATTGGTGAAGATGATCTGACCAAATTGATAAAAAATTGATAATTTGACTCATTTATTAGCGGATCCGCGGATTAGAACCGCTGTGGGACGGGTGCGGATTAAATTTTTTCTAAAACAGATTTATGAGATAGTTGGGAATTAAAATATTTTTTAACTAGACGGATGCAGATCTAAAATTTATTATTCGTGTGTTATACGGGCTATATATTGGTGGGCTAAAATATTTGTGGATTCTAGCGGGGTGGACCGACCTGCTTGACAGGCCTAAGTAGATGTAGTATACCTAATGAATCTTACTTGTGTCCCATTGTCTCTTTCCAGCTGATTCTTTCCATTATGGTGAATTTTCAGAGCTGAGTTATCGTTGAATCTTTCTAGTAGTTAAGAAACTATTCTACTGTTGAGGGAATGAGTTAACTAGCTAGATATTTACTACATATACTTTAACAAGAGTTACACGAATAATCATAAGATAATTTTAAATAAAAACCTAGTCGGGAAGACCAAATATAAATTTTTATTTATCTTTTTCAAATGAACCAGAATAAAAAGTATCATAAACAGCATATCTTATGTTACAAAACATCTTCCTACACAAAAAGGCTTCTGATATATTTTGATTATTACTTTCACATCAAATATGGAAAATATTTATCAGGACAAAACAAAAAATACATATCTTGAGCTACGACGTCGTCTGTTCTATGCGATACGACAGTGTTTTGTTTATATGACGTTTATCTAAAAGTGACGTCAGTTTTTGACCATAACAGGATAAGGTGATAATGACCGTTCGATCTATTTGGACGCACAAGTTTACAGTACACCGTAACACAGAGGAACATTAATTAAAAATCACAGGTAGCTTTTAGGGTTTTCGTCGTCTCCTTATCTTAACCGGAAGAGAGGAAGAGGCCCTCCTCCACTACATTTCAAACAAAGAATAATTTTTTTTCTCATTCGATTCGATTATTCTATTGGGTCAAGCTTCAAAATTCTTGTTTCATTTTGATTTGTTCTCTTAGTGAAATTTTTTTGGTTTTTTGAAAAAACAATGGGAAGAGGTAAGTTTAAGGGTAAGCCTACTGGCCAACGTCGATTCTCTAGTGCAGCTGATATACGTAAGTCATAGTTTTATTCAATTTAAGTACTGATGAGTTTTAAAAGTTTTGATTTTTTTTTAATTTTGATTTGTTAGATTAGGTTTGGTGTTGTCTTGAATTTGTGAATTTTGACATTTTTGGCTTTGCTTGATTTAGCTCTGAGAGCTTTGTTTAATCCTTTTCCTTTTAAATTGGATTTGAGTAAATTTTTGTTCATTAGATTTGTATAAATTAGATTCTCATTTGAGCATATATATAAATTAAGGTTTGATTTGCTGTTGCATAGTTTTGAATCCAATATTAATGTGTTGTATGGTTGATTGAGTTCTTATGGTATAGGATAATAGTAATTTACATTACAAGTATTAAAATTTAGTGTAATATTGTCAATTCTTTTTGTAAATTTTGTGTTTTTTCCAGAGTTGTGAATCTATGATTTAGTAAACTTGAGTGTTCTTTGTGTGGTTTCTGTAGTTGCTGGCACTTCTGCTGCTCGTCCTCGATCATTCAAACAGGTCTGTTTTTGTTGCTTTTATCTTACCATGTTTAATACTTTTGTTGATCTCTGTGTTGAATGATTTGGTTATTTAATGATATGATTAGAAAGAAGCTGAATATGAAGCTGAGATAGAAGATGTTGAAGAAGATTCAGAAGAGGAATCTGAAGAAGAATCTGAAGATGAATCTGATGTAACTTAAAACATTTAATGTTTATATGGCTTCATCTATTATCATTCTTACTTGGTATGTGTGTGTGTGTAATATCAGGTGAAGAAGAAAGGTACTGAATCTGTAATCGAAATTGATAATCCTAACAGAGTAAAACCAAAGACCATAAAAGCAAGAGACCTTGATGTAAGTTTATATCTTATTAGTAGTTAAAATTCTTTGTATATATATATGTTTGATCGTTAAAGACTTTGAATTTTTCTTCAGACTAGTAAAACCACCGAACTCTCAAGGCGTGAAAGGTATATTATGTTGTTAATGCTACTTAATACTCTTAAGCTCTCTTTATGTTAACTATTATTAATTAATTATTAATGCAGAGAGGAGTTAGAGAAGCAACGAGCTCATGAACGATACATGAGGTTACAAGAACAAGGCAAAACAGAACAAGCAAGAAAAGACTTAGGTAAAAACAAACAAGGATAAAGATCTTGTTCTCACTTGTTTCTTTATACCTTAAGTTGATTGTTTTGTCTTCTCTGTGTATACAGATCGTTTGGCTCTGATTCGTCAACAGAGAGAAGAAGCTGCTAAGAAGAGAGAAGAGGAAAAAGCTGGTATTAACACTGTTTTGTGTTCTAAGACAATATCTGTTCTTCAGTGTCTTATGGTCTTTGACTCTTTGTAATGTATTTGTTTATTGCAGCAAGAGATGCTAAGAAGGTTGAAGGGCGTAAATGAGATGCCATTAAGATGAGTGTGTGTTTGTGTTTTTGGATTTGATTAAAAGATACAATCTTTACTGTTATTACTCAGGATCGTTGACTCTCTCTATCTTTTATACATTTTGAAGTTACCTTCATACTTGCTTCAAGCTCCTTTAAAGATACAATTTTAAAATTTGTTTGATCTTTAAATTTCTCTAATCCTTTGTTCTTGTTAATGCTCTCTTTTATTTATAGATAGATTAGTTTAAGTAGTTAAAATGCATTAACTTATGTTTTCCCTAAATTCAGAGCAGTGACAAAAGATTTTAAAGACCTAAAACAAAAATTTGTTTTATATATTTTGTAAAATAAATTAGAGATAAAAACACTATTTTAATTTATTAAGATAAAATTTGTATCCATTTTATTTTATAACTTTATATTATTTTCTGATCATTTTAAATTAATATTGTTTAACTATAAAATTTGAAATAATTTTTTTTTAAATACTATAAAATATAAATAATTAAAACTATTTTTTAGTATATCAATACATTTAGAAATTTAAAAAGGTTAAAATTGAATATATATTTTAGTAATATTATAATAAAAATTTTAAACTAAAACTTTTATTTTTTAAATATTTTAGAATATAAGAAGAATGTTTTTTTTTCCTAACATAATTCTGCCTAGATTAATTTTGTTCTGTCACAAAAGTCTTCGATATCTTTCCTTTTCTATATTTTTTCTTAATATTCTTTTGGTGATAGTGTTTTCTCTATAGGTTGAAATTAATTAAAACTGAAATATCAATGGCTTTGAACCAACACTACATCTTCAAAACATATATATGATTGTTATATTTTGAATACTTATATTTAAAAAAAAACTAAAAGCACTGATTAAGTTTAAAACCCCATTGATAGAAATATGACAACTTATCATAACATCGGTATTGGAAAGACACTTCACTTATTATCATTTTTTTATAATACTAAATAAAAATAACATTTTTATTTTTGTTTAAAACCTCCAATAACTTCAACATCGATCTTCTTCATATATAATACCTACAATAATGTTATAAGAAACTATTAATTTCATTTATATAAATTATAACACTAACATATATATATATATATTGATTATCAACAGAAAAATGTTAAAATTATTATTATATCAAAACTTTATTAATAAATGGAACAAGAACACATGTGTTGAAACAAACCTTTATAACTCTTCAGTCTTCACTGTTTTGTTTGACCTCACAAAACTTTCGTTTACGGCTAAATTTTCGTCTCTGGAACCATTTGTAAACATCTTCTTCTTCAACTTTTTCACCAATTTCTGTAAGGTCGATTGTGATTTGAATTAGAACATGTAGAGATGGATTGATCGTACCACCGGTGAAAAGTTCTTCGAGCATTTGAGTTTGACGTTGGTTTGGTTTCCATTCTGGTTTAGCCTCCGGTACAACTTATATTTCATATAAATGTGAGTTGTAACAAAACAAGATAAAATTTTATTAGAAAATGTAACAAGGAAGAGAAGAATAAATATGTTTATATATCATAGTCGATATAAGACCGGTCTAACTATTTTATGCCTTAGTAATTTTTTTTTATTTAAAATATATATAAAAAATACGTTTAAACCTAAAATTTATACTTAAATCCAAAAATACATAATTTTAATTTATAAAAAAATTAAACAAAAACTAATGTTATAAAAAATATTTATATGATCTAGGTGATTTTTTTTATCTAAAATATGTTTAAGATATATATTTTAAACCTAAAATATTTTTAAATCCAAAAAACATAATTTTAGCTTATAAAAAATCAAACGTGTTACAAAACATCACATAAAATATTAAAAATTTAAATTGAAAAATATATTAGTAAATTAGAAAATAATTTTAAAAAATAACTCAAAACTATTGAATGCCCTAAACTACTCTTTAGATCGGGTATGTCGATATACGTATATATGAAATAATCAACAAAGTATTTATATTATATATATACCTGGGGAAGTTGGAGAAGAAACCATGCTACAAAATTTGCGCATGTAGGTTTGAGCCTGAATACTATCATAGTGATGCCCTAGATAAGCATCATGATCATGATCCTTCTTACACTTCTTGTTTGAGTTTGATGACATGATGATGACGTTCGATGGTGATGATGAAGATACAATTAGGCTAAGGCTTTATAAAAGAAAAAAATGATTAGACAAGACGAGAAAAACACTAATAAGTTTCTACCTCTATTTATAATACAAACTATGTTCTTGTAACGTTCTTTCTACAGTCAATGTTGATCATAGTCAAATATTCAAAATACATAAAAAGACAAAAAAATATAATAGTCACGTTTTATGATTTATGCAAAATACAGTCATGCAAATTTATTGACAGAATAGATTTGGTCAAATGTAATCTATAATGTATAGGAAACAATAAGATTTGAAAAAGGTAATATATGTTTGTAATACAAAGAAAATATATTTGGTCAAATTAATAATGTGAATGCCTTTACACACAAAAATACTGTTTTCGCCCTTTTAAAACAATAAAGAAGGTATATTGGTTAGATATTTTGAGAGATTTGATTTTTAATAAAATTTATTAAATTTTGGTAAATTTAAAATTTTGTTGAAATTTTTTCTCTGACCTACAACTTTTAACGAGAAAATCATTAGAAATTTCACTTGAAATTTTACGATAAAATTATAATATAATTTTCAATAACAGTAGATTTTATTAATTTTTAATTCTAATCCAATAATATTAGATTTTAGATTTTAAAATTTTTATTCTAAGCAAAACTGAGTCACTACAATTAAAAAAACGTTAGAAATGATTTATGTCGGAAATAGATATTCTCCGACAGATTTTCGATGGAAATGTCCGTGAGTTTTATATAGTTAGAAATTTGAGATCTGTTGGAAACCTGTTACAAATTTGTGATGAATTTCTGATGGTATATTTCCGTCACAAATCTGTCACAAATTCGTTACAAATCTATCACAATTCATATTTTATTTTTATTTATTTGATTATTATAATTATAATATTTAATTAATTTAAAATCAAATATAAACTCAAAATTTAGAATTATAATCAAATTTAGAATTTAATTTTTTATTAACTATAAAATTAACTAAATTTCTTAATCATCGTCTTCATCTCATCTATTCATCATCCTTTTGTTAATTACGTAGTGCTTTAATTGCTGCATAAGTTTATGATTTTAATCTTTTGGTTCCATATAAGTCTATATGCTTTGGTTTAAACTTTTTACTTGAATCTAGTTTCTAGAATAATTATATTAGTTGGTGCATGGTCTATGTTTTAAAGCAATTGACTTGTATATTATTTGAATATATTTGTTATGTGGTTTAATGCTAACTATGGTTGCTTATGTGGTTTATGTTTAAATTTTTTCATTGCGTTAATAGAATTATAACAAAAACTATTATTGATTACTTATTAAAATATTAATACATTAAAATAATATGATTTTATGAATAGTTTTTCAATAAAATAAAAATTGAAAGTTGAGATAAGTGGTATGGTTATCAACAAGAAAACATCCGATATTGTCATATCGGTCGAAAATTAATATTTTTGATGGGTTTTCGACGAATAAAACTGTCGGATATAGACAGTCGAAAATAAAAAATATGTCATAATCCGTCGGAAAATAACTGCTATTTTCTCTCTACTTTTTGCTATAGAAAGCTCAACTAAAAAGACATTTTCACAAGAAGACTACAAAAAAAATTTCACTAAAAAAATAAGGTACGAATGAGTTCATTAACCGTTTTCTCTATTTTTAGGTTATTATAAACCGAAAAATATGTTTATAAATACTCAACATGCATAGAAAACAACAACTAAAGAGATTTATTCACTTCAATTTAGTTTTAAAAAAAACATAATGAATAATCTCTTAATGTTTTTGATCATTTTCTTTAGTCTATACATCGGAAACACAATCGAAATGAGTACACTTTGGTTCAAGAATGAGCTACACAAATCAGCTCTCAATGTCCGATGTTGTTTCAAGAATGAGACAGACACTAGAGTTCCATTTTTATGTTGTTGGTCATGGAATGAAAGTATTGCTTATTATTGGTTAAGAGCTGGTCAAATGGGGAAAGAAAATTTCAATGATGAAGTTTGGAGAAAGAAGAAGATATGTTGTGATGTTAGACCTAATACTATTCCGGTTAGGGTAACAATTGATGCAAATAAATCAAAGAGAAAACCGGATTTTGGATATACTTACTTGTGGATAACAAGAGAGGATGGGATCTATTTTACACAAAGTCCTAAAAAGATTCCGGAGAAGAGATATGATTGGCCAAAACATTAAGTTTAAATGCTTTTTCATGTATATGTTTGGTCTGATGAAGATCA
>KE157098.1:16072-27319 GCA_000411055.1 Leavenworthia alabamica
TAATTTAACAACGCACTTGAATAGTAGTTCGATTCTGTAAAACCTATATCCTAGTCCCTAGTTACCTAGTGTTTTCTTAATCCGTCTTTAAAGTCTCTGTCATTTGCAAATCAAATTTGATGCAGAACACAATCAACTCTTTTACTTTGTTTTAGCTTAGTTCTTAAACCTTGAAGTCATTGTGTAGCTCCTGGTTCTCTGTGGATTCGATACCCTATATACTATTGTTAGTCTGTGCACTTGCAGTAATACTTAGAATTAAAACTTGAGCACATCACCATTCAATAGGTGTGGTGGAGACAATAGAGAGCTACGAGACTATGCATGTTGAGCAATTACTACAAGGCAACACACTCGCCTAGCAATTGAGTTGAGTTCTTGTTTCCGCATGTTAGGGTTGTATAATATGAACAAGAATGTTAATAAATGATATATGCAACTAGAGTGTGATTTATTATTTGTAATAAATGTGCATAAATGATACATGCAAGTAGAGTTAGAGTGGTCAAGATAATAATTCAAGTAATATATGGCATTATTTTCTCAATTTTAAATTTATTTAATGGTGCATGAATCAAATATATATGTACAAATGATAGGTATCGTATATGCTATACATAGAGAAAGTTCTAATGAAAAATGAATTTTGTTAAAATAAAAAAAGTGAGATAAAGAATTATAAATGGGAAATTCAATGGAAAATACAAAAAAATTGACAAAGCTTTATTTGTTAAATTTGAAATGCTTAAAAAAATATTCACGAACCGGACGCTTCTATATTTCTTACAAATATTAAAATTTAATTAATTCTTAACAATATATTATCTGCATGATATAAAAAACATATATTATTTGTGGGTCTAACAGTTTTTTGCAGTTGAAAAAATCTAAACAAAATATGTTTCTTTTTTTGTAGAAAAACATAATAAAAATTTTACAATTTTTAAATTTCTTAAAATCCATATCAATCATTAAAGTACTCTTTTAATTATTACAAAAAAACAAAATCAGCATTATTGTACGGAACCGGGAATATACAATGGGCTTTGATCTGGTTTTGGTTAACCAAGTTGACACTGTGAACCTGTTAGGTAGATCATGTAAAGTTGGTCTGGACCATGTCAGGGTCTAAATTAAAGAATAATGTTATCCAATCAAAGAATAATATTATCCAATCACATTAATTATAAGATATGATATATTTTATATGATCATATGATTAGTCACATGTTTTTTAGTGATCGCATAAGCATGGGTTGGTTTGGTTTGACTGGTTTAACCAATTTATATAACTCTCTTGACTATTACACAATGCTTATAACTAACGGTAATTACATTACAAATATGATGTAATTAAATTAATCCACTTTAAGCTATGATCAAAGCTCAGTGTCTTCTCTTCTCATGCCTCTTAATCTTTAAGAACCATCAAATACCTGAACCAGAACACAATCATAAACAAAACTATTAATCCATTTTTTTTATAATTTATGGTTATTGATTTGTGCAATTGTAAACTATTGGGCCTTGGCTAGGTCCATTTCGGCCCAATAATCAAACCCAAAGCCCATTTTGGTACATTTATCAACTTTGTGTGTGTTATTATGGATTTCGTAAGCAAAAGCTAACAAAACTACGTCGTTTCAGACGAAAGTGATAGTTACATAACCAAATTGTGTTAGACCAATGGTGTGTAACTTTCAAGTTTCTTTTATGCGATTACGAATATGCTAACACATAAATAGTAGATTCCGATTTTTATATTTTAAATGAAAATATAAAAATTATAATAAACATTGTAAATGAAGCTCTGAATTAAAATTTATGTCACCGACGAAGCAGAAGAAGAAGCTTTAAAAAGACCCACAAGACTTGTGTCGTAAATCGAAAGTGACAAAAAAGTCTTTTGACTTCAAAGTTTTTATTACAGAGTTTTGTCTCTTTCCGTGATTCAAGTTTCGTAACTACTTACTTGTCTTCACTACCAATCCTATATATTGAATTTTAATATTTGTTATTAATTTGTTTTCTTAATAAATAAGTATATAGTTATGTTTTCTTATACACTCAAATAGTTTTATATTTGGTAAATATTTCACAAACCCTTGTGTAGAAAAAAACTTTATTATTCATAATACAATTCACAAAACACAAGATACATTATATGATGAATATGGTCTAAGAAAATAATAAATTGGCAAAAAATAAAAAATAAATTTATTATCCAACAAATATTGAAGAAAAATTAACATATATCTATGATAAGAAAAAATTACCCAACCATCAAAACTAATAACAACATCTAAAAGTTTAACAATAATAAAATTTATATTATTATTTTAGTGTAATAACTGATAAATATATAATATATTAATAAAAGACAAAACAAACAATATTCAATGTTTTTTAGTAAATACATATAATTAAAGACATATGTATATACGATAAAAAATTAATATCTGAACATATAATTAGAAAGTCCATTTTATTAATACATAAAAATTTAAAGAGTAATTCTCTCTAATACCATCAAATTTATTTTATCGGAAAAAATTATATTAATTTTTTATTTGGACAAAAATACTATTTTTTATTAACAATATATTTTTATTAAAAATTATAATTTTTTATAAAAAATATATTTTTTTATCTAATGTTATAATTTAATGTTTAATGTTTGACTTTAATATTTATTATTTAAGGATTATGGTTTACTATCTATGGTTAGGATTTAGTGTTTGAGTTTACTATTTATTATTTAGAGTTTAAAATTTTGATTTAGAAATTAGAATTTAATATTTAAAATTAAATTTTAATATATAATGTTTAAATTTAGTACGTATTGTTCATGATTTATATAATTTTTAAAAAGTAAAATTTAATTTATAATTAAATTAAATTATTAAGTGTTAATTAAATTAAATTATCACAGTATCTTCGATTTAAAAAGATATGTATTAACCGTCAATTTTGTTTTGTATCTTATCTAAAGAAATAAAATTCGAAATTCAAACTGACACGAGCTTTCACACCCACTAGTGCAACTGCTCTGTACATAATTACTAAACAAATGTTAAATATAGAAAAAAAAATAAGAAGATAAAGCTTCACAATACTCTCTTCTCACAATAAGTAAAAAAAAAAAAAAAGTTTCACAATTGTCATTTGCAGAGAAAGCTACTTCACTCCTTTTTTTTTTTCTTCATTCATTGCTCCGTCGACAATAACCACTTTGTTACTTGCTTTTGGAGCATCGTCATCTTAGATTTTGTTCTGATTTGTCTCTAAAGGGAGATAAGCCGGCCTTTGATGGGTTCGGCAGAATCTGAAACTGATCGGAAGAGTTTTGGTTATGGATTTGTTGTTTTTCTGTGAATGAATCTGTTTGTGTTGTTATGGGGAAGAATACAGACGATGAGCAGAATCTGCCAGTAAGCGACGGAGCTATTACAGCTAGGAATCACGGAAGAAGAAGTAGTAGATGTTGCTGTGTTTGGATCTCTAGTTGTTTTAGTCTCAGATGCGTTTTGATTCTTGCTATTTCTGCTGCTTTGTTTCTCTCCGCGTTGTTTTGGTTACCTCCATTCCTCGGATTAGCAGATCGAGAGGAACTAGATCTCGATCCAAGGTTTAAAGGTATACTAACTGTTTCTAGATTCATTCTCTGCTTTTGAGAGTCTTCATAGGCTTGCTTGATGTGATTTGTGGTACAGATCTAGGGTTTCTGATTCGTTGGGTTTAGTTTGTTTCTGTATTTCACATGGGACGACGATGTGAATGAGCTGTGATGAAGCTGGAATAATAGTATAGAACAGGACAAGCTTGATTCTAGAATGATAATTTTTGATTAATTTTTTTATATATATATTTTTTTCAATTGACTTGGACTTAGAAATTACTATTCTAAGCGTTTTTTTTATAGTTTATATATTTGAAATTGTGTTGAAATTGGATAAAAACTCTGTGTCTCTATATTGAGTATTCTAAAAACACTTTTAGTGGAATCAATATTGCCTAAAAGGTGAAGTTTCTAAAATTGCTTTATAATGTTGTATTGATCTAAACTAGGCAAAATTTGCTTTACTGTTTTTGCAGCATTGGAGATGTTAGCATGAAAATTTGATCTTTCTGCAATGTTTTTGTTTCTATTTATGATTATTATATTTCTATTTTCTTTTTGTTACTATACAAACTAACTTGTTCTCTGCAATTTTGTTGTCTCAGCTTTTACATGTGTTTATAATTTATCTTCTTCTTCTTTATATCTCCCTGCTGAGTGCTCAGACAACCAACATTTTTCGATACCTTTATGTTGGTCCAGGATCTATCTCTATGATAAAGTAACAATATCTCTTTTTTGGTGTTTGTTTCTTTTGAAGATCATAGAATAGTGGCGAGTTTTGATGTTGAAAAACCAGTTTCGTTCTTGGAAGACAATTTGTTGCAGCTTGAGAATGATATCACTGATGAAATAAGCTTTCCCATGACCAAAGTAACTAAGCTTCTATCCTTATCTCACCTGCATTGTTTTCATTGTTTCCATATTTGATAATTCCTTTTCTTTTTTTTTGATTTAGGTTGTGGTATTAGAGCTTGAACGGTTGGATGATATTAACAGAACAATGGTTGTTTTCGCCGTTGATCCTGAGAAGGAGCATTCTAAGATACCTGCTGAAATTGAGAGTTTGATTAAGGCAGCTTTTGAAACTCTGGTTCAAAAGCAGTTATCGTTTCGCTTGACTGAGTCTTTGTTTGGTGAACCTTTCCTTTTTGAGGTGTTAAAATTCCCTGGAGGAATCACTGTGATCCCACCACAGCCTATATTTCCCCTGCAAAAGGCTCAGCTTCTCTTCAACTTCACATTAAACTTTTCGATTTTCCAAGTTCAATCAAACTTCGAGGAACTTGCTAGCCAACTGAAGAAGGGTATAAATCTAGCTTCTTATGAGGTATGACAATTCTAATTCACAAGATCAATGTATTGCTAACAAAATGTCGAAATCTTAAAATTCTCTCTTGTTGAATCGTAGAACTTGTACATAACCTTGTCAAACTCCGAAGGTTCAACAATGGCGCCACCTACTATAGTTCATTCATCTGTTCTACTCACATTTGGTTCGTCTTCAAGGTTGAAGCAGCTTGCTCAAACTATCACTAGCTCCCATTCCAAAAACCTTGGCCTAAACAACACCGTATTTGGTAAGGTGAAGCAAGTCCGTCTTTCCTCAATCTTACCACATTCACCTGCCACATCGTCATCACCTTCTCCTTCTCCTCAACCTGAAACCCACCAACACCATCATCATCCTCCCCGTCATCATCATCACCACCATCATGAACTTTCTCCAAAACCTTCACTATCACCTCCATCTAAAGGCTTTGCACCAGTACCAGCGCCAACCAAACACTCACCTTTACCACCAAGAAAGCTGCCTTGCCCTTACGAGAAGAGCAGACCAAAAGCAAACAATGCTCTGAACCATCACACTGGAGCACATACGCCTGCACCACACCCACCAGCACTAAACCCTTCGCCGCCACATCATCATGCCATTTCAGTATCTAGTCCACTTCCCCATGTTGTATATGCTCATATACAACCTCCATCAAAAAGTAGCCCAGAATCAGAACCAATAGGAAACATAACTCCTTCACCTTCTCCAACACCATGTAAGTCTTCTCTCTCAATACCCACAGTCCATGTTATTACTGTTGATTTACTGAACTAAAACATATCAAATCCGAAACAGCTTCGGCAAGCATTGGTCCAACCTTCAAAAACGCATCACCGAAGCTCCTTGTAGTAGTAGTAGCTGTCGTAATCATCTGTCTGTAAAACCAAAAAAGAGGCTGGAAGTGGGAAGTAGCTGCTTTAACGTTCAAGCTGTAAAAATTAGCAGCAGTTCGTTCACAAAAGCACAACTCATCTGGTCACAACGTTAAGGTAATTGTATAAAGGAACACGAGACCAAACAAAAAAATGTTATGTAAGAAAACGAAGAGAGTTTTTTTGTAAAACAGTTGTTCAGGTTTGCAACACAAAAAGTGTATTGCACCTAACATCCGAGAAAAAAGAAACTTAAATATAAAAAAATAAAATATAAAACATTTATGTTTTGTATTTTGTATAAAGTAAAATCTTGTTTCAACAAAACGTTACGTTTTTAGCAACAAGTAATAACATTGATATGTAATGGGCTATATACATAGGCCCATGATATGACGCTTTTTTTTTTAATCTGTTAACACACGGACAGATAATGATCCAGCTTAGAGCCGTAAGCCCATATTCGAGTTTAATTACTATTAAACTAATGATCCGAGGGAAAATTTTGAAACATTTATTTAACAATAATTACATTTATAATTATTATAAAAAAAAACCTAAAAAATAAAGTTGGAGCAAGATAATATTAAACAAATAAAAAGCTGCTCCTCTAACCAAAAAAAAAAAAAACACGAGTCTCGTAGAACATTTTCTACACACAAGGCTACAATAAACCCACGATCACTTTAGCTTTACATGCAGATTGCATTTCAACGTCTACATCCTCAGGCATCATCGAGAGACATCTGTTTTCGTTACGATTACAACACTTGACGACTTCAATAAACTTCTCCTCATTGTTCTCTTCTTCATCATCCCCTTCCCTTCCCCATAGCACCACACAAACTCCCACCAATAAAATCACCATTCCAAGAATCCTATAATTTTACAAAAGTAGTAGTAGTTTAGACACAATGAGGATCTATCTACCCTAGTCAGTTAAAATCCTCTAGTTCCTTACCCGCCAAGATTTATATTTCGACCAAGGATGAGGAAGCCAATGATGGATCCTATGATGACAACAAGAGGGTTAAAAGCAGTGACAAAGACAACACCCTTTTGCTTTGTCATCATCCCTTGAACATAGTACGCTATGCTTGACGAGATTATGGCCTATATAAAAGTATTACATTATAAGTATTAGAGTTGTGTATTATAACATAAGCTAATTAATTAGTTATATAATCATGAAGAAGAACGAACCGCATAAGCTGAGGCGAGAAGGTTCATGTCAAAGTCAATGTTCCATATAGAAAGGTTTGGTTCCATCACAAAAGTTACGGCTGTGGACTGTAACGTGCCTATGAAACATACCATCGTCGATAATGAAAGGTGACATGAGTATCTCTTCAACGTAGCGGCCTAAAGAAATAAACCAAATAAATTTTTTAATCTTTTTTATATATTATTATATAATCACAACTCTTTATCTATATAATCCTTAAAAAGGTTTCCAAGACCTATGTATTAAAAATTTATAATATTAATTACACTAAAACTTATATTTAGATTTCTATTATACAAAAAATTAAGATTGAGTAAAACATTATTATTATTAAAAAGAATTTAGATTATTTTCGATTTGTGTGTGTTATCCAAGAAATCAAATATAATTAAGTACCTGAAGAACAAAGAAGGAAGCCCAAGAAAATGAGGCGACAAGGAGGAATACGGTGGCTTTGAGGTAGTCCTCACCGACCGGCGACGAAGCATCCCCGATGAAGTAAGATCGGAGATAGTTGATCAGAGGAGTTTTGAATATAATCATCAACATGGCTCCAACCACTATCACTAATGTCCCCACCACTTTGGCTTGGAATCTTACTTTTCTTATTTCCACCTTCTCTATCCTTTTTTTTCACAAAAACATTTAAATTATACATCATCATAAACAAGCCATAATAAATAAATTAACCTATTATATACTCTTAATATATATATTTATTTATAAAGTTGTGCTTTAAACTTAGGTAACCCTAATTGCCAAAAAAAAGAAAAGTTTTAGTTACCTGCAAACTATGGAAATGATAAAGGTTAAAGCAGGCATGATACTGGTGACGGCGCCGGCAAAAGTTGGTGAAGTAAGTTTAAGACCGGCGTAATATAAGTTTTGATCGATCAGAGGTCTATTGTAAATAATTTCCATAAATAAAAAGAATTATTAAATCTTATAAAAAGAATGTATTTGAATAAAATGAATAATTCATTCATATCAAAGAAGACTAACCCAAGAAGAGCTAGAACAAAAATTTGTATAAATATTGGAAATGTCATCTTTGGCCTCTCTTTCCTATAACACACCAAAGTTAATTAATAATTATAAAGGTTTTTTATATACATTTTTATACATATATATATAATTATTATATAATTACCTATCGGAGATAAGAGCAAAAGGTGCAATAACGGCGGTGGCAAAGGCGTTACGATAAGCCACAAGGACATAATGACTCATGCCCTGGTCGAGTGATACCTTGGTGACAAGGTTCATGCCTACGTAACCGAACTGAAGACATATCATTGCAAAGTAGGGTTTGGTTGTTTCCGACATCTTTAAACCCATATAAAAAATTGTAAGGAACTAGGGTTAGAGAGGGAATACAACTTGTGGTTTCATACAAACAAAATCGTGACAAGTGTTATGTGTTTATATAGAGAACCATACTTGAATGAGTTCAAATGGTTTTTGTCTTTTTTCTCTGGTAATAATTAAGTAATTATTACTATTTTAGTGGTGTATACGTCATTAAAAATACTGATTGGAAAATATTCAATAATAATCAGTAATACGAATATATTCTGGATTATAGACTTGGGATTATATGATTACAAATTCATGGGTTAAGCTAACACATGTGAACAAAACATGATACTAAATTCACGATTATAATTTCGATCATGATTAGTAAATACTTAGATATAAGGTGATATTCCACAATTTTATAATATTTTATTGAATAAATCATTAAGTTAAAACGATTTTCTCATGTCAAAGATTTATAAATTGAGCGAGATATAAAGCTTGGAAAAGTTTAGATACCACCGGCCAAAGCTTCGGAGTACGTTAATGAACAGAATACGCCACATGAAATTATATATGTAATGTCATAATAAAAAGAATGATTTGATGGTCAAAGATAAAGCAAAAACACGAGACTATAACTTTAAAATCTTTAATATATATTGAAATTGTTTTCTTTAAAATAAAAAAAGTTAAAAGAAACAAATATAATCAAAAGTGTTCAAAAAGAGAATTGCTTTTATAAATAATGAAGTTTGACTGATACTAACTAATACAATGCACGTAGATCAATCATAGATTCATATAGATAATATTATTCTTATGTATTTATATTTTTTATATCATCAAAAGTTTTTAATTTCTACTTTTTTAAGCAAAGCAAGAGCGGTGCACCTTTATTTTCTCGTCGGCTTTGGTCTTTTCTATAACTTAAAATAGTAAAATACTATTCTTCTAGACTCGCTCTATTTTCATATTTTTATAATATATAAAATTATTCATTTGAAAGAAAGATATGTTAGATAATTGAGTTCTTCAAAGATATACATATATATAAGTATAGTAGTCAATACACATTTTATGTATACCATTAAAAAATATGAACTCGTTATCATTATTCTCATTACAAGTGAGTTTTGCCTTGTAAGATATTTATGGATCGTCGAGTTAATTCGATTAATTATCTATGAAATATGTAATGGATGTATTAAGATATTGACATGTAACGTAAAGGTTATGAGATGATTGAAATAAAAAGATGCATTTGCGTGTGTTAAGAAAACACTTCAAAAGCAAAATCTCCACTCTTCATATAAAAATGTATTATGGAAACAAATATTTGTCCATAACATTAGTTTCTTTACTATAGCAATGATTCATGAAAAAAAAAAAGCAAAATGATATATGTATTTCCTCTATAAAGTGTTTTGGTGAATTAAATCCTTTAAAAAAAAAACATAAATATCTGAGAATATCATAAACAATTAAATATTTATGATTCCTTTGTAATTATCCACTAATTTGATAAATATGGGTTTTGGATTACATCGAGTCCGGCCCAACATAGCTATTTTGGGCCTGGTATAACAATTTACAGTTAAATGGGTCCCCAAATAAATCGAGTCTTTTAATAAAATATGACCAAAAATATAAATTAGTGATTATCTAACTATAAATTATCAGTTATTTATAATTAAATAAAAACTATCTATATGGGAGCTAAAAACATTTTCAAAAAAGCTTATTTGTTTTTACATACGGAATTGGAGGTTTAATATGGGCTATGCAATGTATGATTGAAATAGATGAATTGGAGGTATGTTTCTTTTCAGATTGCATGGATATCATTGGAATGATTGAAGCTCCACAAAATTGGCCAGCTTTTAAAGCCATGCTAGATGCTGTTATCGAGCTCAAGATATATTTTAGGAAATTTACCTTAAAATAGATTCCCAGATAGAAGAATAAAGATGCTGACGAGATAGCAGTAAGTGCAAGACGTCAAAACCAACGCGTTTAATATATCAACAACATCCCTCCGATTTGGAAGACCAAATAGTGGTTTACTATGTTGACAAAAAAAAAAAAAAAATAAGTTCATTACGCACATAATTCTATGCAGTATAAGCAAAACAAACGAAGGGCATTGACTTATTTACAATATGACTTTACTTATGCTTCACAAACCCTAATAAATGAATATATCCAAATATACTTGATGAAAACCCTAAAAACTTCAAAGAACATCAAATAGAATCGATTCTTCCAAAGTCATTTACATTGTAAAACCCATTCGAGAAAAACCCATAAAACCCTGCCGACATCGGAGGCAAAAACATCTCTTCCCCATCCAACGGCTCGTAACAGTCACTGGCTCTACCATCGAACGGATCTTTATCAACAAGAACATGCGGCACAAGATTCTCCACCGTATAAGGCGTGCATGATGGCGGAGAAGTGTTGTTGTTGTTGTTGTCGGAAGGGGAGTAGTAGATAGGCTCCGGTTGAATATCAACGGCGTCTTGGCCTGTGAGTTCTTGTACGAGCTCTCTGAACTTAGAAGCACAAGTTTTGACTCTCATAGGGTTTGATATGTAACGAACTTTGATAGGTTTGTTCGTTTTCTTCTTTTGTTTTGTTGGTTTTCTCGTAACCGGAGATGGTTTTCTCTGGTCTAAACTTGTGGTGGTGAGAAACGTCGGTGATGATGATGACTCCATGAGAGAGAATCCAGAGTTTATGTCTTTTTATTTTATTTTTGTGTAATTAATCTCTATAGCTTCATATATATAAGTGGCAATTAATGACGGCGCGTGTATCTCACGTGTTTTCTGATAGGAAGAGTAACTCAAAATATCTATGTTTAGAATGTGAAACGTGTATCCCACGCGAAGATATA
>KE157098.1:27418-50193 GCA_000411055.1 Leavenworthia alabamica
ACCGCTCATATAAAACATGACGTCATATCTGACATCATCCTGATCTTCCGAGGTTACGTCACATAAATCTGTAATGAGCCGACACAAATATGGACTAATTTTAATATTTTATCCACCAACTTATAAATAGGGTAATTTGGATATATTGACTACTTGTTTCATTTATTATTATAAAATAGGTTTTTATTTAAAACAGTCTAGCCATTCAACGTATTAATATGTAATTAAATACTGTAAAATAAAGAGAATATTAATTATGGTAGACATTATAAAACGAAGGAGGAAATGATTGGTCCACGTGGACAAGTTGGAAGGAGACAAGTAGCAACAGTGTGGTCTCACTATCACTGTTAAATCAGTCTTAATTAAAACCACAAAAGACTTCAATAAGTGTGGGGTCTTTTTTTTTTCCCTCCAAAGATGTGTGATTAAGGCTTAATTTACGTGTGGGTTACGGTGGATGAATAAACGATATTATGATAAGAAAAAGATAACATCGATATGATATAATTTAAAAAAAAAAAGTCAAAATGTTTGATTTATTAAATGTTTAATTGGCTACAAGAAGATATGATGTAATGATATAATACGATTAAAAGCATATTTTATAGATCCTTATTACAAAGAAAGTCAAGTCACGTGTACGTAGACCCTTCATGACAATCCATTAATTACTACTTTATCTCTTTGTCGGACTTCTGACAATCACAAATAATCTTTTCTACCACTTATATAGTTAATTACATAATTCAACTTTACATTTTTAGTTATATTGGACCAAATTGCATATGTTATGTAGTATAGACTTGCAAGTTAAGAGAAACACTAAGAATCTTTATCTTCTCTATCTGAAACTTGGAGATTCTTGTTACATCTGTTCTTATAAAGCCCATTTACATAAGAATTAAACAAAAAAAACTCAGACAACTCTGCTTCGAAACCAGCATTGAGTAGAATTGCAATGAGACCTTGTCAAATGCAGATAACATTAACTTGCTTCTTCTTTTCTTTTATCCATAGTGTAAACTGGTATTTCCCAGTTCTTGTTCTTTTTGGGATCATCAGTTAAGGCAAGATCTGTTTCATACTCTTTAAATGTTTTAAAGAATGTTTTGGCTCCCATCATTACTAGTCTCTCCACCATGAATAACTGGTAATTATTCTTGATTATTGGATCAAGAATCTCGCTAAAATTCGATGAGTAAGCCAGTTTATACCTGTAGTATAACAACATTTCACAAATTAAGAAAGAATTTTCAAGGATCTGATAAAGAATTATGTTACCTAATAGCCAAAGGAGAGAAAAATCCAGGTGTTCTCTCATTAGATCCAATGAAAAGAATCCTCCCTGGTGAGATCTGCTTCTTTATTCTGTTAAGTATAAACTCTGGACGAGTATCTCTATCTAGATGAGGAAACTGGATCCTGTCAACTCCGAATCTATCTTTTCTTGTTTTTAGTTTATCCCCACGACGAACGTGGATGGCATCATAATCACCTAGTTGTGCTTGTATCTGTAACAACACCAACACTTATTCAAGCTTAAAGGCTTCACTCAAGGTGCAGAGTAAACCACTTCCGTGATACCTTTTCAGCAGCATTTCTCAACTTTGTAGCTGCCATATTAGGGAGGAATGAATATGGAAGCATGACAGCGCTACGATTGGATCTATCTTTGCACTCAACGAACCTACACTCGAAACAATCAAAGGGATTACAAAATAGCTTAATAGAGGATTAAAAAATTTGATGATTGTGAACTGACTTCTTAAGTTAAGTAATATAGAATTCGTAAGTGATTACCAAGCAAGAGGACTTGCGGTTCGGTTAATGATCAAGAGATTTGAGTAGTGACTCTGTTTTAGCCTATGCCGACTAACTCCACGAACATGTGCTATCCCTCTTTCACCTAACATCATACTTGTTGATAAAACAATATGCCATGTTTCGGAATCGTCCAATATCACTGGTATCTTCTCAGATATGAGATCAATGTCATACAAGGAGTCCATTGCACAAGAGCTACCTAACCAACTAAAAGATCCAAAAAGTGATACTTGTGTTAAGATACAGACACTAAACAGACAAGTCAAGTGGATTAAAGAACTCACCTTTCATCAGTAGTTTTGTTATCAGATCGATTGAGTATACCTTTCTTATTATGTATTGGATTGATACACATTCTTGAAGGCATTACAAAGGTCCTGAAACAAGAACACCCTCACAAAGCTTAAAGAACTCAACTTTTATCTCATTCGATTCAGAATTTGATAGTTTCATAGCTAAATTACTCATTTTTTTGTTTACCTGTTAAGAAACATGGCTTCTTCAAGTGCACACCTGAGACTAGATTCTTGGTGACCTAAGCCAGCACAGATCTCACAGTTTTTCCCAGGACAATCGATTTTGTATCCCCAATACAAGTACTTGTCTGACAAAGTATGTTGTCTCTTACTATGAGATGACCTCATGAAATAATCGATTAGGGTTTGTTGATATGGCAATCCCAGTTTTCCGGTAGAGATTACCGAAGAGAGAAGGAGGAGAAATGTGAACACAACTACACATAATAGAATAAGACGCTGAGATTTAGGAGTGGGTTTTTTCCTTTGAGCTTTACTCATTGTCGCCATTAAAAGTGTTTTCAAGAGTGAACAATGCCAATGAAGAAGAAGAAGAAGAATCTTAATCGCCGTCTACGGTTAAACACAGAAGATCCGATCTGACAAATAATGGCAATGTCAGAGTCTCCGGCGGATCCCAACATTCGTTGACGTGATCTAGTGATGGCTCATAGCTTTAGCTGCCATTAAAAGACTATCTCGAGCTCGACACGTAAAGCTTGCCGCACAACGCCTAAGCAAACCGGTTTTATCAAACCGAACCGAATAAAACTGAAATTTGAATTATTCGGTTTGCTACACTTTCATCTGGTACAGTTCTTAATCTCATCAACATCACTCTTATATGTTACAGACTCAACAGGATTACTTGGTGTTTTGGTTCTTTTTCATTTGAAGCTATTAAATCATTATTGATCATTACAGTTTTGGCAAAAAAAAAAACCATTTAACGTAAATAAAATGCTCATTAATAGATCTAATTTTGCATTTCACAAAACCATGATACAATGCTTTACTAGAGACCATTTTCAAAAAAACCACGAACTAGACCAAGTTACACAACTTACACGACCAAAAACAAAGTCTTTAAAATGAAGAGACGCGAAATAAAACATAAAAGGGAGCTTAAACAACCAGAAAACAAAGCCGAGTCCCAAAGAATAAAACTTTCTTAGAAGATAAGATAACATGAGAATGCAAACAAACCAAGTTGGAGCCACCAATATATTGGTGTCCAAAAACTGCATTACTTAGCCATCATGACCTTAACAAACTCTTCATAGTTAATCTGACCATCACCATCAACATCAGCTTCCTTGATCATCTCATCAACTTCTTCATCTGTAAGCTTCTCACCAAGGTTTGTCATCACATGACGAAGCTCTGCAGCTGAGATGAAACCGTTTTGGTCCTTGTCAAAGACCCGGAATGCTTCCTTGAGCTCTTCCTCAGAGTCAGTGTCCTTCATCTTACGGGCCATCAGGTTTAAGAACTCTGGGAAATCAATGGTACCGTTACCATCAGCGTCAACTTCATTGATCATGTCTTGAAGCTCAGCTTCGGTTGGGTTTTGTCCAAGAGAACGCATCACAGTCCCAAGCTCCTTGGTGGTAATGCAACCTACACGTAAATAAAAGATACTAAATCACCAATGGACCAAATCTAAACCGAGATTAACCAATTTCAATTGGCGAATCGTCAAGTTCCTTAAAGATTCAAACGTCTTCATCATCCAAATTCAATTCATAAATACAATTTAATCCAATCCAGAAACATAACGAAAATTTCAAAAACACAAGGACGATTCTACAGATCCGTTATTATCTACATCAACATAGATCAATAATCAACCAATTGAGCAGAAATTAAATCAGATGAAGCTTAAAAACACCAAGATCCATCGGTAGCTTATAATCCTATGTATTCACAAAACATTTGAAGGAGTGAGGAAACATACCGTCACCATCCTTATCGAATAAGCTAAAGGCTTCCTTAAACTCAGAGATCTGATCATCGGTGAGTTGATCCGCCATTGTTTTTTCTTCTCCTTTATGATAAAACCTGTAGATTCGTTTTTTTGTGTGTTCTCTCTCAAATCGAGAAAGAAGAAGAAGAAGCGCGATTAGAGAAGTGTCTACGAGAAAACGAGAGAGAAACCGTATTTATCGGATACGAGTTATTAACGACTTTTTCTCCGACTCAGACACCAAGCGGTTTATTAACCCATACCGGATTTGGAATTATCTATTATAACCTCCATTTATGAATTTAATTACATTTATTGCCATTAAAAAATAATTTTCTTAAAAACCCGCCAGGCTGGACAATAAACGTTTACGCGGTCTGTACGCGGAAGCGTTGACTTGTCGCGTCAGCATTCCTGTGGGTCCTTCGAGTCTCTCTCACCCTCCAGATGGCTAATTATGATTGGATTAAATTTGTCATTGTTATTAATAAAAGTAGCACATAATTATATTAATATATTTGTTTTTTTTTGTCGATTAGTGTATTTTAGAAAATAATATTGTCTCTCTTTTTCTTAATTTTCATGATTTAATTGGATTAATAGGCAAGAAAAAAAGTGTCAATATGATTCTATTGTTTTAAATATATTTTCATATTTAATTCATCCAAAAATATATCCCACTTAGAAAAATTGGAAAATTAATAAATCATGACAAATTACCATGTTAATAATCATCACAAAGAAAATAATTTAAAGTATTTAAACTCTAATATAAAATAAAATATATTATTCTCAAATCTCAATCACAAATCATAAAATAAAGCTACAAGACGTGTCATAGGTGAAAAGTGTCGCAACTATAACATCAAAACACTAATCTTCTACGACACGCGTCAAGCGGAAGTGAGTTACTACTGCCACGTCGGATATGTCGGCGTCCACCTCGTCCGCTGTAACAAACACCAGATTTATAAGCCTCGTCGTCATCGTAACCAAAGAATGAGAGCTCCCGAACAGTCTCTGCGATGAGGTCGCGACAGATGTGATCATGAAGAGCCAAACCGATCTTAGCAACCTCTCTTCGTTGACCAGATGCCACGTCATCGCAAACCTGGTTCACATTCTCCATCAAGCTCCGTCTTACCCTCCGAACCACCAGGGGTAACGTAGCACTTGTGTCTGTCGTCGTAGTTAATGCTCTCTTGGCAATGACGACGTCGTAATGATCGGGTCTAGTGATTTGATTCATGTTGTTGACTTTGTAGGCATTGTTGTCTTTGCAGTAGTATTCATGATGGCTCATCATTGACAACATCGTGCATGTGTCTGTTTCATGTAGTGTTGTCTTCGTGTCTTGTTGCTTATTCCTTTGTGTCCCCACGATATCTCCTGACACTGTTGGTTATTTGTTTAAGAAAATTAAATAATTTATCCAAAATAATCAGAATTTATACATAGTTGATTTTGTACCACTAAAAAGTTTGTGGGTCAGAATCAGGAATAAATTAAATAATGGGTGGGGGCCCAAATAAGGGAAAAGTTAAAGTGGGCTTCATGACTAAAGGAATAAAGGCCACTCAAAGCTGTTTCTTCATCATTGATCTAACATGCCTCTTTCTCAATGCACTCTCTTTACTCTCTCTTGCACTTTAATTAGATTAGGAACCTAACTATGAATGAGTCCACTTCTATCTTCACTAGATTTATGTTTTGAAAAGAACCCACTAATGACAAATGTGACATCAAATCAAATAACACGGTTTATGCATGCATGTAATTGTTAGAGAACTTATTATTTTATGCATGCATGAAATTTTACTTATAAAATTGTTAGAGATCTTAAAAAAAAAACCAAACTGATGAGACATGAGAGTGTCTTCATATTTGGACACACTCATAACTCATGCTTTCAACGCACAAAAGAGACAAACTCTACTTTTTGGTTAATAAGAGATAATTAAGATCTTTGACCTTCCCATTAACTCATCACTCTTTAATATTTGCTTTATTCATAATGTTCTCATATATACTAATCTTTACTATATATACAATGTTTGAAGTTAAAAACATTTCCCTAATATTATGTATTATCACGTTTTGTTTTAAGATTTGATGTTTTTTTGAAGTGTAACAATGAGACTATATAACTCTAGAGACGTTTAGTTAAAATTTAATAATATATGGGGACATCGAGAAAATACCGGTACCGGAGAATTTATAGGTTTCACGTTCAGTAGCCGGAGAAACTTCAAGTTTCTTTTGAAGAATGTAAGTGGTTTTGATGACTTCGATCGTTCTCCGGAGCTCTTCTAAGTCACGATCGCATTTCTCTAATGCTCCGACAAGATTCACCCTCGCTGCATCTCCCTCTCCTTCGTTAAGTGGTGGCGCGACAATTCCTCCGTCGTCTCCGTTTGATGAATCCTGCGGAGGAGAAGCGTAGACAACGGTTCTCTGTTCTCGCTTCTTAGATCCTAAAGTAATGGATTTACGTCGGTTGGAGGAGAAGTTGAAGAGGTTAAAGAATCCGGGGAGGCAGCCGGAGGAAACGACGGAAGAGCTTGAATGTTTCCGAGGAGGATTATGATTCTCACGCCATGAAGATGAAGGAGAAAGCAAGTTCTCTCGTTTACTCTTCTTCATGAACCTCTCTGTTTTTTTTCTCTGTATCCAAAAGACTAAAACCTTAAATTCCCGTTTAATCAAATATTTTATATAACGGTAAAATTATAATATTATAATTTTTTTTTTTTGCTTTTTTTTTCTTTTACGTTTTTTTTCACTTTAAGATTGGTCCATAGGCACATGGCAAAGAACATTGCTTAGACACTTGTGGTATTATCATGATTCGTGAGCTATAAAACATTATAATGTCTTTTTTTTTTTTTCTTGTTTTGTCTACACATTATAACTGATGCTTCTTGTTTTTAACTTTAAATTATTTGTATCCAAATCCTAATCAAAATAAGCAATAGGAGTTTAGCACAAAGCTCAATGAGAAACATAGGTTATGATTATGAGTCTTCTTTAAGATTCATCTCCTTTGTGCATGCTCGACAGATCACTTTTACAAAAGCCTTTTTAATCCATTATCTTGGAATTAGTGAATACTTTTGCATGAACTCATGAGTTTATATCATTAATAACACACCAATTTGAGACCACATCAATTTACACTTTGTTTTAATTGGTAGTGTTCATATTTTAACGTTTTTAAAGTACTAAAAATATGTGAAATAGTCAAGAACAACTTTATGGGCTTCATTAACGATTAAGAGAGATTAAATTTGACTAATTACATAGTGGGTTGGACCAAGCCCATGCAGTAGTGCAACGCATGAGCGATCCGTGAAGACCCAGATAGCAAGCTATCTTAATGGGCCTTAACCCTTAAAAAATAGAGTTAATATCGTGTGGGCCGATGACCAACATATCAGATATTAAACTGATAAGAACAGATACTACACTTGATCTTAGCCAAAAGGCCGAGAAAGGTATGATTTGAAAGAGAGGCCCAGCTTCTATTTTATAGTAGAAACCTTATGACTACTCTGTTCTTACATGGCGATGTGGGACTTTAGTTAAAAAATAAACTCTTTAGTCTTTACGTATCTATGAGAAAACGCCACAATGAATACGACGTCTGTTCTTGTCGTTTTGTTCGCATTGTTTGGGTTAAAAGAGATTTTTTTCAAGGATTGGTTACAAAGCTTTGAAGAAGTTCTCACATGCTATCTGTAGACTTTAGTAGATCTCATGTCTCTTCTAGTTACGTGATTTGAAAACTTGAGGTCTGAGTTTTTGTCTTCAACGATGTCAAAGTCTTCACAATCTTCATGTATTGGTTCCAGGCATTAAAGAAGACACAGCTTGTCAATATTTTGCTGACCACTGTCCTTCCTGAAACCAAGTTTCACTGTACTTGTTGTTGTTTCTCAAGTCTGAGCTAAAACCTGTGTCCAGCCAAAAGAGTTTTCACATTATTCATTCATCGGAACCATAACAAGAGCGTAAAAAATTGGTCTAACTTCATACTTGAATGAGTCTAGGAACAATCCGAGGGCGAGTCCAGCCTTCCAATAGTTAAACACAGTGATTGTGCTCCTCATCTTGTTGATTAATGGAATAGATGCTCTATACATTAATGCTCCAATACATTCAACTATAAGCACAGCAAATCCAGCTGATAGAACATCCCAGTCTCCTGTTTGTCCTATGAATGTAGAGAAAGCAGTTGCAGAGTAGAATCCCACCAAGAGAAAGAACAGTTTCAAGGGAAGATGTTTCTTTATCTCCTGAATTTTCACCAGAAGCTTAGTTCTGAGATCTTGTATAGCTTGGATCAATCTTGGACCTCTGGGGCTATTATTACTTGATGGTGGATCGAATCTGTCTCCACTAACCGAGCTTTTGATTGTAGTCCATGACATCCTCCTATCAAATCACAAAAGATCCTTTTAAACTTGGAAAGTGTAAAGAAGAGTTCAACACAAGATCTTCTTTGTAACATAATACATCTCACAAAAGTCACATATTGATGCTACCGAAGTTAGAAACTTGCCTTTGATGTCTGACCAAACGAGGCTGTGGAGGACGAAGAAGATGACAGCGGGAACAAA
Organism: Leavenworthia alabamica; assembly: GCA_000411055.1. Taxonomy (NCBI): domain Eukaryota; kingdom Viridiplantae; phylum Streptophyta; class Magnoliopsida; order Brassicales; family Brassicaceae; genus Leavenworthia; species Leavenworthia alabamica. Next base: position 36,127 of record KE157098.1, read on the forward strand.
ACTCCAAGCAAATGGCAAGAGACAAAGAACCATTGTCTTTAAAACTCTTAGTTGATAAGAACTTGCTTCCATAGTTACGTAATGTCACAGTGATGGCAAATCCCATCAAACAGCTAGAACAAAACTTGGTCTTTTGACCTCAGATGTAGCTACTACTACTTCCTAGACCAAAAAAAGTTTTCAACATATCAAATTTCAAGAATCCAATGTAAAATCAAAATAAAAACTTTGTTGAGAGAAGAAGCAAAACAATGTCTATAGTTTCAACTACGAGCTGATTAGCTATATGTTAATATCATAGACGAAAAAAGATTTGGGAAAAAATGATTCTTTACAGACTCACTCAGTGTATACTTTTAAATAACTCGTGTAGGCATTTCAACAAATACCTCTAGACAAACCCTAATTTTACCAAACTGCCTAAGTTTCTCCACTCCCATTTCTCTAAATTAAGCAAAAAAAAAATTCGATCCTTTCGACTATCTACTGATAAAAGAATCAAAATTCGAAACGGATTACGTTTAAAAAACAGTAACGAGGAAGAGAGAGAAACAAAATAAATGGTACCAGCTGGGTGAGGAGAGAGTACAAAGAGGAAGAAGAAGAAGAAGAAGAACCTAAAACGGCGTCGTTTAGCTCTTGTAGTGAATACAGCTTTGGCCTGTAATGTAAGTGTTTGAGAAGAAAAAACATTTATGTGGTGCTGAGCTTGGTCTCCAAAGATTATAACATCATCTTTGATTTAAGAAAAGGAAGAGTTTTAACTTCATCTTTTGTATTCAAATGTTATAAACTTAAGTTTCTTCTGTTCAATCTCTGAATTTGAAACAGACCCATGAAAACGATGGCTACTACTACTACTACTACATAACTTAACAGAATCTCATAAACAGAACTGCACCAAGTCAAGAAAATCTACTGAATGTACAAAGAAACAAAGCTGTTTTCATCTCTGTTTTTTTATATAACCCAACTGACACAGAAGACAAAAAGCAAAGAGTTTTGATATCAGAAAGGAGCTGAGCTTGTTCGTCTGAGCTGCCTCTTGGGATCAGGTGGTGGTGCACTTGGAAGGATCGTCTCCATCTCCTACAAAGTCATACAAGGATTAAGCTTTATCTACATATAGACATAGAAACTAACCGAAGAACATAAAAGTTCATGAGAAAGATAAACTAACAAATCAACATGACGCAAGTAAAGGAGTGAAACAATCCTTACAAGAAGCAATAAAACATTTTATAGATTGGGTCTAAAACCTACACATCCTTTATCTTATTCGTGGTTACCTTGTCTATCATCTCTTTTCTACTATACTTGTACCCTATTCTATATTTGACAACATCTTCTATCATTCACTCTAATACGAGTACATAACTAATTATAGATCAACCTTTACAAGTTTATAGCAATCACAAGGGCGAAAAGCTCTGCAAAGCGTTTACCTTTTGCCTCCTGAGTCTTTCGTTTTCTTCTTCTAACTGTGAAACTTTGATCTCTAGCTCATGAGTGTAAGCCTGGTCAACAATATTCAATGTTGGAACCCAAAGAGAAACAACATAAAGTATGATTTGACAAGACAAATAACAATAACAAGTTTGCAATTTTACAGAAGTTGTTTCTCACCTGTTTCCTAGCTCGGGAACGAGCAGCAGACTCTCTGTTCTTTATCATTCTCTTCTGCCTCCTCTCTACAGTCTTCTCTACAATTTCTCCTGAGGCTAACCTTTTCCTTCCTGGAGTTTGTGTATCTGACAAACCACCCATCAAAGAAGACTGTGATACCATTGCTTGCATCTCTGAAACTGGATAAGGCATGAATGCTTGAGGTTGTGTCATTGCTGGAAGCTGATGATACTGAACCCATGGACCAACTTGAGTTATGTTTTGCTCTAAACCAGCACCTGAAACCGCACTACCACCACCACCAACAGGACCATCAGGGTTAGAACCAGGGATTGTCTCAGTTACCACTCCTGCTTTCAACAACAAGTCCTCAAGTGTCATTTCACCGAGTGTAGGCTGCTTATCTCTCATCTCATGACTATTATCATCAGTATTATTCTGCTGAATGTCTTTCCAAACCTCATCAACAGTCTTTTTGCTAAGATCACGTGGCAAAGTCAAACTTCCTTGCCGAGAAAGACCCTCCTGAGAAGAAGCTACACCATTAACAGCCATGGAAGATGGCTGAGTAGCTTCAACAGAACAAACACTCTTGAGTAGTTCATCCAGGTTCATGCTTCCAAGTGATTTACCAGAACTTCCTAAATGATTTTGAACCTCATCAAGTGTTAAGCTGTAAAGAGAGCCTTGCCTATTCAAAGACTGAGATTTAGCTTCTTCAACAATACCCCTCTGAGAATCCATAAGCTTCGAAGGAAAAAAGAAAAAAAAACCAACACAATTCTGAGCCCAGAAATCAGAAAACCCTAATCTAGATTCTCAAAACAACTCTCAATTTGATAAATGACTAAACCACCGAAGAATTCATCAAAGCGAGCCTTTTTTATCTAAGGTTGAGATTCTAAACATGCAGCAGAGAAACGAAAACAACAAAACCCAGATATCAAATCTGAAGGAAATAGCTGAGAAATCACCGAGTTGTAGCAATTTGAAAGAGTACTGGGAATTGCATGCAGCATCGAGAGCTATCAAATGCAGATACTAAACATAGAAATCGCTACAGAAGATTCTAGCAGCGACACAAAACACGATTCGCGAACAAGTTGAAAATCAAAACTTAGGGAAAAAAAACAACAACCTTTGAGAAAAAAGGGACCAGATCTAAATAAAAAGTTTAGTTTTTTTTTTTGGTTTCGGTTTCTTCAAGTAGTGGGTGTGAGAGAGAGAAATGAAACTAAGTGAGATTCTACAAACCAAACCTAAACTCTGTTATGTAATGTCTCTCTCTCTCTCTCTCTAGATTCTTCTTTTGTTTTGCACAGAAGATAAAAAGGAGAAGAGAGAGAAAACCTTTTGATTGAGAAAGTGACACTCAACACTGTGGCAAATCCCCTTCCTGTGGAATTTTTCAATGCGTTTCTTTTTTTTCTTTACTACAAATAATTAAAAACAATACTATTTTATGCTTTTAATCAATTACCAAAGATTATATATTTTAAAGTAATTTTCATTCATTAATGACTTACTTTAATTAATGTAGATATCATCACTAACATGTGTTCCTATCAGACTTTAATAAATTCGACTAAATAACACTTTACTAACGTGTGTTAAAGTATTTTCTTGTAACCTTAAATATAACAAAAAAAATCATATATTGGGAGTAGTGGTAAATGGTAACTGTAGTTTTATATTTAGTGGTGTTTAAACCGTTTTAATCAAAAATACATACAAATTTATGTTTCTTATACAGTAAATAAATGGGCTATTTATAATTTGTAATAAGCTAGCCCATTAATGAGTAGTATTTTAGGCTTTAAGTTCAAAGACCCATTTTTTGTTTTAGGCCGTTGGTTCAAAGGCCCATTTATTTACTAAAGATGCTGCTGAGGAAAGGCCCATTTACTTCTTTTTTGAAATACATTTATTTATTATCTTCGTATGATTTTAATTCAATAAAACCTTTTTGAAAATGTCGCGTCACGTCATGATACTGTCATGATTACATCATTTTAAAAGATTACACCATCGCTGACGTCTTTTGACTTTCCACTTTAATTTTGGTATCTTTAATTGCAAACCCTTTTAATGATACAAAATAATAATAATATAGGTCAAATAAATAAATTTTATTTAAATTCAACTGCTGATATTGATATGTAGAATTCTCATACTTAATTTTAGTGAATAAATGTGACTTTTATAAGTGTTAATATAATGACTACCAAAAGTATTATTTGCTGACTCTTTTTTTTTTCCTGAACTCTAATAACAATTTCAAACATAACATACAGTTCTTATAAAGGAGAGAGTATTCTAAAACATAAACACATAATTATTTGTTTAATTAATTATGAGTTTTAATCCCATATTATATTATATCTATCTTAAAATCGCATAATTATTTGTTCAGGTAAGTTATGACTCTTCTTACCAATATAATGGTTTTATGGAAACTGTTGATAACAATTTTATGTACTTGTGTATTAAACTAACATGTCTAGTTAGACATAAGTAAACAATATTATTAAAGAATAATTTTTTTAAATACCATTAATTTTCTAAATTTTAAATAATAAATAGTAAACTCAAATACTAAATATTAAACATAAGCATAAATATTAAAATCTAACGCATAAATAATAAAAACTCAAATATTAAATATTAAATTATAATATTAAATAAAAATATAAATATTTTNATTCATATCTGATTAAAAAATTAATATATTTTTATTTAATAAATTATATTTGATGGTGTTAGAGATAACTACTCTATTATTAAATACGAGTTTTATTTTTATATGCTCTAAACTACTCGTTGGTGATAATAATAATATACAAATGTAAACATTGATTAATTAAATTGAAATCTTGTATATGCAATAACATATAAAGTAAATGTATTTAATAAAAGTAAAAATTATTTTAATGGATTTATAGAAAAATAAATAAAGACATGTGCAAAAAGAATGGGTCGGAGGGGACAGACAATGTAAGGAAGAGACATAGGGAGCTGTGAAAACGCGTTTTTACGAATGAAAGGAAAAGTTGATGACGTGGCAGATCAGATCTGCCATGCATTTATTCATGCAAAAGCCTCACCAGTCACTTCCACGTTACATATGCTTTTATAATTTTACATACACACTTATTAGCCTAGCTTATGAGTTTTGTATTCCAAACTTCAATAAAAAAGTTCAAATTCAATATATTATATTATATAATATTACTCTTGTAATATCAAACCATTTGACTAAACGAAAGTTTACAATTTAAACCGAAGAAAATGAAAGAAACAACAAAATCAATAGGTCAAAGTACTATTGATATGTAAATATCTAAGAGAGTGACATCATACAAAAATAAAATAGTGTTATAATTATTTTTGTTGATACAAAGTATTTAAATATGTATCCATATATAGAGCTATATATTCTCGACTAGTAGTAGTCACAATGGCCTACTTGCATTTATGTAACACTACCCTATCCCTTGTTTTTTTTCGTTTTTTTTTTCAAGTTTCTAGATTTTGTCGACTGAACCAATGAAGTAAACAATTCTATAAATATTTAAAAATATTAAGTTTTAAATAATGAGCAATTGTGGAAGAGATTAGCGACGTCATTAGGCTTAATTAATTAATACGGAGATTATAAGTTGAGTAAAGAACACTGGTTTTGTTTTAAATTAAATAATTCAGACAAAGCTGAGTCAGACTTAGTTCCGTACAACTAATCTGACACGTGTCACTCCCTCTCAACGCGGTTTCTCTCTTTTTACTCCCTTCTATTTATATATCTCTAAACTCAGCTTATTCTTCTCCTTCATCATCATCATCACAAAACCAGAGCTTTAGAATGATCCATTAATTTTTATTTTCCGATCAAATTTTCCGGTGACTTAAAGTTATGACGTCGTCGGAGGGATTAGCGAGCGTTGATCCATGGTCATTACGTCAAAGCTTCAACATCGATTCATGGCTAATCTCCGATCATGATACTGATTTACTCACTAAAGCTCTTCACAGATCAATCTCCACTTCCACAACCACTGATACTCTTTCTCCTTCAGCTTTCTTCGATTCTGTAGATCTTTCTCCTTCTCAAACTCTCTCTAATGTCTCTTTCTGCTCAGATCCGGAGATCCCCGGTGTTACTGGTGCAAAACGAAAACGAGACGGTGGTCTTGGTGTTTCCGGTGGTAATAAACATACGAAGCGTCGATCTCGAGTTTCTACAAAGAAATCTCAAACTACGTTTATAACGGCTGATGCAGCTAATTTCCGGCAGATGGTTCAGCAAGTCACCGGAGCTAAGTTTATCAGTTCTTCCGATAACATTTTCTCACCGATTATTAAACCGGAGCCACATAGGTTAGCTTCAAGACTACCACCGTCAGGAGTTTTAGATCGATCTTGTCCAACGCTTGATACGTCGTCGTTTTTGTCAAATCATAACCAAGAGAACAACGTTACAGATTTAGGATCTGTTTCAGCACCTATAGGTTCATTTCATCAGTCTAGTATAGCGACGACGTCGACGGTGAATGTTGGTGGTGGTAACTCCGCCGTGGACTTGGATAGTTACCCGAACTTCCCTACGCTTGAATCATGGAAAGTTATGTGATCCTTATGATTTTAATTAGTGTGTTTTATTAGATTTAATTTTCTCCTTTTTAACTCTTTTTTTTTTGTATTTTTCTCTATTTTTATTTACTATGTTAGTCTCTTGTTTATACTTTGGGGGAATCAATGGTTAATGGTAAAAATAAAAACTTCTTTATAAATTTATTATTTTCAAATTTAGCATTATTTAAAAGTCAACAAAGAGGTCAGCTTTATTTTCTTCTTAAACAATTTAATATCAATTTGTGGAGCTCGGATTATAGAACAAAATATTTATTTATATAGTTAAAAATTTTAACTTTTTAACTTTTAAATGTCATAGAGGGTGAAAAGCGATATTAAATTATAAATGCCTCTAAAGATAAGATAGATTTATTTGGCCAAAAGAATCTCTTAGATGGTCCCATGTAAAAAGTATATAATGTCAATGTCATACATAAGACGATCATATACGTTACCTCCACCACAATAATGTCTCCATTACTGATACAAATCCATATCATTTTTATTTTTTTATCTAAAATTAACAAAATAAATCATGTCAAAGTAAACGATNATTTATAAAGAAAGAGGAAATATGAGAAAAGTCGCAAGTAATTTGAAGTTTATTCAACAGCTCCTTAGGTCAGTTGTTTAGTGAGTCAACGTCAATGCCACAAAAGAGGAAGCATTCATCATCATCATTAGTCGTGTTCATAGTTTGACTATTAAAACGTCATTTACGTTGAATCTTGATTCCTAAATTACACGACACAACTCAGTGTCACGTTAAGATTAAACTTTACCAATTACAGACAACACCATGCGAACTAGATTTGGATACACTTCACATTTTGTTAGATCTATTCAGTAGGTGTGGACGCGTGGAAGAGACTAACCTAGCAATAAATACGAGAAAGGGACCATGGATTTGACCAAGCGAATATATTATATAGTCAGAACCAAGACTCTAATGCAACGGCAATAAATAAATTGGTGGTTGTGCCTGAGAGGAGTTTATGAGGGAAACATCATTTCATTTGTCTCCATCAGATTCAGACACTTATCTATTATCTCATATGTGTCGTGTCTTTGGACTTGTGACTAGATAAAGAATCTACAAATAGCTAATATAATTTGAAGATCCGAGTGTTGCGGAGAGAGTTTATATATCATGCGGTTATGAATATACGACATCCTCATGAGGGATAAACTCTCTCCGCAACACTCGAATCTTCGACGGACAGTTCTGCAGATACGACATCTCTTATGATGGACAAGATCTCTCCGCAACACGTGACCACGACGAACGATATTATCTGCGCACACCAGAACTTTTAGAAAATTTTTACATCCTTTAATCTGTAATAATTGCGTTTTCTGGATTTCGAACCCCAAATCTAGTGTAGAAACCTTTAAACTTTTAAGCCGAGGGTTCTGCCAAGGGTTCTAAAATTAATTTATCCTTGATTTGATTTATAAAGTTCATGATCGCTTAAGTCCCGGTCCAGATAAAAAAAAAAAAACACTGTTCAAAATCAAAACTTCTCCCTTCTTTTGACCATATGAGAAAGAACCTTGCCTCTTGACAATTAATTCTCAGAGAACTGTTACAGCTCTTGAGTGGAGAAACTCGATTTATGCTCTCTACAAGCCATATGCCTAATTAACCAATCTTACTTGTAGCTCTCTGTATATGAATGGTTTCTATAAAGAACTCAGGTTGAAGTTAAACTCAAAAGACAATGTTTTTTTCTGCATTTGAAAAGCCATTAAAATGGTCCTTGAAAACTAAAAATAACATTACAAAATACGAATAAGAAAAGCAGTAAATAGTTTTGAGTCTCTTAAACATTCTTGAGCTTCTTCATCTTAGAAGGTGGCCATCGACCCTTCTTCCTCATCTTACGTTTACGAAGCAAACGTTTCCTGCGAAGTCTCACTTTCTTGGCTAGCTTCATCTTCATCCTCTGTTCCAAGAGTAGTTTCTCTTTAGCTTCTTTTGACTCCAAAGGTAGTTTATCAACAGGAACAGCAGCAACAACAGTGTTTGGTTCCTCGTTGCTCACAGACTCGGTTCCATCAACACCAGAAGCAGCTGCCTTCACAATTGCAGCTCTTCCATGGGTATTGCTTAAGTTGTAAGCACTTAGTGAGACTCTGTTCTTGGACTCAACAGCATTGGGTTTAAGGCTTATTACTGATATAAAATATGAAAAAAACAAAAAATTAGAGCTCTAAGTGTTCGATGAAATGCCTCAGTGAAAGTCTAAAAACCAAACTTAGTGTCATCAAAAAAATCGTTTTTTTTCTTCACAACCAAGAAATTGAATTAGCCCAGGAAGTGGAATTAGGTTTTATTGGATCTCAAATTAAATAATTTGTTCCCGATACAATTCCTGGGCAAAATCGAAACGTGAAGACTAGAAAAGAAGCTAAAAGGCGTGTTACCTGGTGACGTAAAAGGCGAGGTTTGAAGAATTCGCGGCGAAGATGAGGAAGAGAGAGAAAGGAGAGAATTGAAGCAGAGAAGAGCCATCTTCTTCTAATGGAAGATTTCGTTCGCCTTCAGAGTTTCATATTAGTTTCTGGATAAGCTTTTTTCTGTTCTCTGCGTCTTCTTAACGAACGGATAAGATTGGTCCGGTTCAATCCGGTTTTTTATTAATTGGACTTGGTTTTGGTTACTTATTTTTAATTGATTTTGTTCTCAGATCGGTTAAAATAAATAAACCGGAATGAGTCTCTTTAAATAGAACCGTAACATATGACAAGTGTTAAAACCTTTTGATGAGATGGCGACAAAGCTAAGTTAAGGATGTTCCAGAGAATGATGTTGGGTGTTGATGAACCAACTTCTAATGGCGGAGGACAAATTTATGGAGAGAAAGAGAGAGAGACACAAACATAAACCATTATCAGAAGAATAGAACCCAAATTATCGCCGGTTTCATTCCCTCGCCGTGAGATTGAGCTTTAGTTATTTTACCCTGGATTCTGAGACAGGAACCCAACATTAAAGTCAATGTCTTCTCAGAATCCTGAACGTAAAAGAATCTATCAAGTCTGGCCCGGCAAAAATGTAAAGACTTTTTGTAATAATCTTATTACAAATTCTGTTTTTTTTTTAAAACCCATTTTTTGGGTATTACACGTAAAACCATGAAGAACATGCATGAGCCTTAAGATTCATCTTCTTCATAACGTTTTAAATTTAATTATTCTCTTCTATATTGTCTATGACAGCATACAACACACATGATCATTGTTTGTTTAATGTTTCAGAAATTTTACTGTGGAGGAAGACTAGTGTTTGGACCAGATGCATCATCTCTTCTATTAACCTTATGTATGATAGGAGGACCAGCTTTTACTTTCTGCATAAGAATGGTTTTTTTAATCAAAGATCATCATCCTTTTTTCCATACTCTTCTTTTAATCGGTGCTATTATCCTCACAATCTTGGTATATATATATATATTAATCATATCATCATAGAGTCTATCATGTTATGGCCATTTCTTACTATTTTCTTCATGCATATAGGATTTTACGTTTCTCTTCTTGACATCATCAACTGACCCTGGGATTATACCAAGAAACAAAGAAGCATCTAATAAAGAATCAACAGAATGGGTTAGTACCAAGTTAAGAAGTACAAAATTACCTAGAACTAAAGATGTTATGGTGAATGGCTTCACTGTCACAGTTAAATTCTGTGATACATGTCAAATCTATCGTCCTCCTAGAGCATTTCATTGCTCAATATGTAATAACTGTGTTCAAAGATTTGATCATCATTGTCCATGGGTAGGTCAATGCATTGCCTTGGTAAGTAATCTTCTTTCTTGAAATCTCACTTTTACAAGACAAGATATATGAGTTTGATCATGATTTGTTTTGTCTTGTTTTTGCAGCGTAACTATCCATTCTTTATTTGTTTCATATCATGTTCAACTCTCCTTTGCCTCTACGTTCTTGTCTTTTCATGGATCAGCATGCTTAAAGTTCATGGTCATTTCTATATTGTTCTCGCTGATGACTTAATATTAGGCATTCTTGCTCTCTACTGTTTTGTTTCTGTTTGGTTTGTTGGTGGACTTAGTGTCTTTCACGTTTACCTAATCTGCACCAACCAGGCAAGAGTCTTTAGCTTTATAACTATCAGCTCTTGTTGTTGTTGTTGGTCTAATTGTCATGTTATGTTTTGTAGACGACATGTGAGAATTTTAGGTATCAATACGATAAGAAAGAAAACCCTTATAGAAAAGGGATCTTAAAGAACTTTAAGGAACTGTTCTTGGCAAAGACTCCACCACCTTTGGTTAATTTCAGAGATTGGGAGATGGAAGAAGATGACGTGGAGGTTGGATCCATTGCCTCTGAGTTAGACAGAGCTTTTGGTCCTCGTAACACGTAAAATAAGAAGTGGTAAACCATCGCCTTCCGAAGCTGAAGTATGGTAACAACAAGAATGAGATAAGTGTAGCTGAAGGCACTGCAACGATTACCAAAAACACAAGATTATGTAAAGGAGAAAGACGAGCGAGACTGTGAGATCAAGATTGGGAAAAAGAAGAGAGTGAACAAAGTATAAATTTAATTATGTAAGTCATAGCTATAACTAGTCTCTCTATGTTTTTGAATAGAAAGTAAAATTAGTGTATATAGTGTTGTTTATTACGTTACGTGTAATTTAATTTGATTTTTGTATTTTTGTATTGTTACATGCTAATTTATTATACTCAGAAGCTTTTAAAGATCCATGTTTATAAGCCACTATGAAGATATAAAATTTTAAGATGTAGAATTTAATATATGCATTTCTGAAAACATTCATAGAGTAAACTAATTAACTACAATATAAACATTCTACGAAGCATTATAAAATAAAAACAACGAAGAAGAAAAATACAATGGATGGAAAGAAATGTGAAGCACGTTTAATTGCGAGATGATGATTTGACTTTAGCTTCACAGCTCATTGTTGCATGATCATTTTATTTAATATTATTATTTTAAATATATATATATTTTGTAGATCATGAAATTATAATATTTAAAAGTATATCTTATATAAACAATAATTTGACTCCTTTTACAAAACATCCTTCTCATTTTCCTAATTACATACAATTATCTCATTAATTACCTCTAATTATTCGAAAATAAAAAGGGAATAAACAATTGTTTTTCACATAAAATAAATAAATAAATAAATAAACAGAAAGATAAAAGATAAAAAAGGGATCGCCGCCTAATTTGACATAAACAGCTTTAGTTTTGCTGTCTCTTTGCCTCTCGAACTAACTCTACAATCAGATTAGACCCTGTCTGAAAATTTCTAATCAGAGGAAACACAAAGATTTTTCATTTCTAGGGTTCTCTTCTCTAATCATCACCATTCACAAATTCTCCTATAAGTTTCTAATTCTGGGCTCTTCAAAATCTCTTCACTTGTCATCGTTTTTATTAGTTTCCAGTTATGGCCTTGAATGAGACCAAACTCAAAAGGCTTTATCAAGTTTGGAGAGGAAACAATGTAAGACTTCTACAATTTATCACTTTATTTTCATTTCATTCATGTTTTTAATCACACAACATTTTTGTTGCTAGAAATTTCTATGTGGTGGGAGATTAATCTTTGGTCCAGATGCATCATCTTTATATCTATCAACCATTTTAATCCTTGCTCCAACCATACTCTTCTTAATCAAAATGTACACTAAAATGTCTGATCCTCATACCAAGAACCCTACTCTATGTATTCCAATTCTATGCTTATCTTGGATACTCACTATTTTGGTATGTTTCTGTTTTCAAAGCTCTTTAAAGATTGTAACTTTATAAAACTAAAAGTGTCAATAGTTTTCTTCAGGACATATTCTTCCTCTTTATGACATCTAGTAGAGATCCTGGAATTATCCCAAGAAGTTTAAAGCTTCCTGATGATGGACTTGATTCAACTACTTCATCAATAGAATGGGTTAATGGTAGTACTAGAACACCAAATATAAGATTACCTAGAGTTAAAGATGTAATGGTTAATGGACATATAGTTAAAGTTAAGTTCTGTGATACTTGTTTACTTTATCGTCCTCCTCGAGCTTCTCATTGTTCTATTTGTAATAACTGTGTTCAAAGATTTGATCATCATTGTCCTTGGGTTGGTCAATGCATTGGACTGGTAAGTTTTGGTCTTAATGCACACATATTAAAGTCTCTCTCTGTTTGTTTTGACATTGTTTTGATTCTTTTGCAGCGAAATTATCGATTCTTCTTCATGTTTATATCAACATCAACAACACTATGTATATATGTGTTTGTGTTTTCTTGGTTAAATCTATTTCAAAGACATGTAGATGAGAAGATTAGTATGTGGAAAGCTATGTCTAAAGATGTTCTGTCTGATATTCTCATAGTTTATTGTTTCATTACTGTTTGGTTTGTTGGTGGACTCACAATATTTCATACTTATCTCATCTGCACTAACCAGGTGATTTGAGTAGAAAGATTGATGTTTTTTCTTTCTTTGATTTGTTTTAATGGTTGAATCTCTCTGTTTTGTGTAGACTACTTATGAGAATTTTCGATATCGATATGATAAGAAGGAGAACCCATATAACAAAGGAGTTTTTGGAAACATATGTGAAATATTTATGTCTAAGGTTCCTCCATCAATGAACAAGTTTAGATCATTTGTTAAGGAGGAAGATTATATGATTGTTGATCTTGGTGAAAGTTTAGTTAGCTCGAAAGAAAAGATTGATATCGAAATGGGAGGAGGAAGGATTGAGAGTGGAAAGAGTTATTCACTTCCTGAGATTTTAAGGAATCTAAACTATGATGATCTTGAAGATGATTGTGAGGAAGATGATTTGAAAGCTAAAGATCATCATCATCATCATAATGAGGATGAGAGTAATGGAGAAGAATCAAGACGATCTTTGAGTGATGATGAAGATGCAAGTAAACGTGTTCATGTCTCTGTTGAAGATGGAACAAGCTCTCCTCAATCTAGTTCCTCAGTCCTTCATAAATAAAGGTAATAAAGCTTTATCTCTGTGTTTTATGTTACTTGCTTTACAAGAAACCTTCTTATTAGTCTTATAATTATACCCTTTTTTTCTTGCTTGGTAGAGAAGTAAGCTGGAGAAGTTGAGAAGCTTTGTCATTTTTTAAACTGTGTTTCATGTAATTGTCGGAAAAAAAAATCCAAAGAAATAAAAAAAATCTTTTAGAATTTGTGGGCTTGAGCTTTAGATTTTTTTGGCCTTTTTAGTTGTATTTATGTATTTATTTATTATTTAACATATATGCTATCACCAGCATCACATAATTTTTGTTTGTTATAAAAAAAATATGGACCACGACTTGTAATATATTATATTTTCTGTTCTTTTCTATTATTTATTTTATTAATTGATTGACTGTTAATTGTTCATGTTTTATTTATTTTTTATTTCAAATTTGTTGTTGTCTGAAATAACGAATAAAAAAAATAAAACAATGATCTTATTATCAAGAAGACAATGCAATCAAGAGACACCAATAGGTTTTCTCCACGTGTCAAGCTCTCAGAACTCAGATTTTAACTGGATGAGATTTTCAAATAATAAATCACCTCACAGAGCCTCATCTTCTTCATCTAGCTGCTTCCTCTCTCAGTCTCTCTTACTTCTGCAACTCAAATCTATCAATGGCGTTAGTGAAACCCATCTCCAAATTCTCCACTCCAAATCTCACCAACCCAAGTAAATGCCTTTCTAGCCGACGTTTCTCCACTGTGATTAGAATGTCAGCCACTTCCTCGCCACCTCCTCCGACCACCGCCAC
>KE157098.1:60438-75044 GCA_000411055.1 Leavenworthia alabamica
TTCTACTGTATTGCAGATGATAAATTCGTTTGTCTTTTGTAGATACAGTAGCATAATAATAATCCCAAAATGTTCAATGAAAGATAGATGGGTCTGAAACTACGTGTCAATGGACTTTACGTAAGCCCATTACATGGCACTATTTAAAATCGATGATGTGTTAACAGGCCCATTAAATACATTAGAAAACAAAAACAGCCACAAGTCCAAAATTAGGTAGTTGAATATATCATATAGTCTTGGTGAAACCTGTCCTACTTATTAAAATATGTATTTAAAAAAATGTACTTATTAAAATATGTGTTATGAATCGAAACATTATAGTTCAGTGGTTTGTGTTAATGTTATTTGGATTTTATATTTTATGTTGTTGACAAAAATGTTTTAATTTAATATGATTGTCAATATATATATTTGTTACATAATTCAAAAATATACATACCATAAGAGTACATGTCGGTTATATATTTTATATGTATGATCCATCAAGATCTGTCTTCTTTTGTGGCGAACAAATTATTTACATATATTTACAAATATTTTTTTTTTGGAATTATTATAGACTTTTAGTATTCAAAACTTTAGAACAAAATCAACATAATAATATTATCTAACTTACCTTTTATTAAAAAAGTTATATAATATGACCAGATCTTGTAATACAACGGTTTATCATTGAATTACAATATTTAATTCAAATTCGTATATTATATATTGTCATAATGTATCTGTATATAAAATTATATATGTATCTTCCATGTAATTAAATAATGAGATCGCCATTATGGGAATTATTTATCTATATTAGTTGTCAAACATAATTCATAATGTATATATATAGATATTTATTCAACTTTTCTACTAAGACATTCTTACTATTTATAACATATATACATGCATGGCACATAATAGACTATAAATAGATTTATTATATGTATATTTCAATATATAAAATGTTATTATTCGTTATCAAAGAATATTCCTTTGGGAGAGGTGTCGATTTTTTCAGAGATGGATCACAGTTTGACATAAAACTTTATCGACAACAAATGTATTATCGACCAAACAAGTGTTAGAACTTGCAAAATGAATACTATAGTTTACAAAAGAAAGAAAGCATATACATAAAATTGAAGAGGGATCTAAGCCACTCAACTACATCACTTCTACCTGAAAAACTTATCGGATTACGTTCGTTGCATGTGGTCCAATTCACATGTCACACATCCACCAAATATTACATATTATCAATCAATACATATAATGCATTCAAAGTGTTCTATTCTCTTTTGTGTTATTATGCTTACGTTGACACGTAAAATATTGTGTTTATTCATTATTCCAAAAACGAATATTATCATATTATTTTTCTTAACAATCTTCTAAAAGATAAATATCTCTAATACAAATATAACATTTTAACTAATAAATTCAAACTCAAAATATGAGTCTGTAACCGAGTCAATCTAATTATTCATAATTTTTTTGGATATTCTAATCAAAAAGAATTTTGGATGCCCTAAAAATATTTTTTATGTAAAATATGCCTCAAAACCAGTTCTGGTCCGGTCCGTAACATGGTCTAGAGTACTTTACATTATTTTTCCGACAAGAGTATCATTGTTGATCAGACGAGTGGCTAGTAATATTTTAGTTAATAGTCAAAAGCTGTGATGATGAAGATGTTGTTTGTGTTACAAAGAAGAAGAGGAGGGGTCCTCACTCCTCATACAAGTAGAAAATGGATGGTTGTGAAGAAAAGAAATAGATAAAGCATGTCTTCCCGACATTGTAGATTACAATTAAATAAACCACTTGACCTAAACCAAGCCATATCTCTATGTTCCATCTGAAACCACTGAACGAGAGAGTACGTTTTCAAGGAGGGACTTTGACGTGTGACACGTTATTAGATGATAATGGCAATCATGATGATTATAATGTTATGATGATGTGACATGACCATGGGAAACAATATCTTTAAAATAGAATCGATAAAAATTTGTCATGTCGTTGCCACTACAACCTCAACTCCTCATTTTGATGTGTATTTTCTTTATGTTGTAGCAAAAAATAACAAGTTGTGATTTATTGGTAATAAACAAAAATGAGAATCTTTGATTACGTCACATATATCTCTTAAGATTTTGGTGTGTCCATTTTCTGTATTTATTCCTTATGATGAATTTTATAATGGAAGAGGTTTGGGAAAAAAAAATCATATATTATCGAGAAAGACTTATAAATAACACTAGAATAATAAGTCTCATGTCAACTATGTTGTTTGTATATTATATTTAATGATAAAAATTATTTTAAATTAAATAAACCAAGAGAAAGTATTAGTGTAAAGAAATAAATGAATACTATATTTTATTTACTATTTTCTATGTTGTTTTTTTATAAAGAAAACAAAGAGATACAAAAATATAAAATACAAAACAAAATATTAGTGATGGTTAATAAAATTTTGATTTAATTTATATATATTTCTATAAACGGTATAGTTTTGTAAAAAATGAAATAAAAAATGGTGAATTTCATATTACAAATGTGACACTACAAAAAAATAATTACTATCAACTCTTATCTTAATCCTTAAAAATCATCCTAAAGATTTGGTTTTATTATTTTATTTTATTTATTTTCTAACCTTTGTTTTTTTTATTCCTCTTCGTTGTCATATGAATTTTTTATTTTATTTAATCAGAACTTGCTTTCTCCACAATTCAAAGCTATTTACTTTTATTCATTTTTCCCTCTCTCTTTTACAAGATTTGGTGATATTAAAAAAAACAATTTTTATCAGATCTCTTCCTCATCTAAGCTTCAGCAACGTGAGTTCAAGATTAAAAAAGCAGCAATCTTAGAAAAGCAAAAAAAAAAAAAAAATTGATTCTTTCTAATAGAAAAAAAAAAATTGGAGACTTTACATGTGGGTTCATAGTTTTGAGATTAGATCTTAAGATTCTTCTTTTTTACAATGGGTATGGAAGCTGAATCACAGTTTCATGTATTAGCTGTTGATGATAGCTTATTCGATCGAAAATTTATAGAAAGATTGCTTCAAAAGTCTTCATGTCAAGGTATTATGAATGTTTTAAAGACAACATACTGTTGATTCAGACTCTAAGGCTTTATGTTTTTTTGGGTATTTTGTAGTAACTAGTGTTGATTCAGGCTCTAAGGCTTTAGAGTTTCTGGGTTTAAGACAAGGAAGTATTGAGAGTAATGACCTAAATGCAGTTTCAACATCTCCTCAACTTCACCAGGTTCAAAAATCAAAACTTTTGTTCCTTTTTTTTTTTGTAAATTAATGATAATTTATTATCAAATAATTAAAAAAATGTTAATTTGGTTCTTACTGTTTTTATTTTTGTTTATGTTTGATTTTGGGTTTTAATAGGAAGTTGAAGTGAATCTTATAATAACAGATTATTGTATGCCAGGCATGACTGGTTATGATTTGCTCAAAAAAGTCAAGGTAAAAACTTGTGTTTTTTGTTTTTTTTTTCTATTATGATTTGTTTGTTTTCTTTCCTTTATGCTATTTTGATGTGTATAGTTTATAAAACTTAGTTTTTGAACTTTTGTAGGAATCATCAGCTTTTAAGAACATACCAGTTGTTATAATGTCTTCTGAGAATGTTCCTGCAAGAATCAACAGGTAAATAAACAATGATAAATTTGTGTTTTGATCTCTTTAGATTTTGTTTTTTTTCTAGGGAAGTAATGGAAAAATCTATTTATGTTATTGTGTCTTTAATCTAAACAGATGTTTAGAAGAAGGAGCTGAAGAGTTTTTCTTGAAACCAGTAAGATTAGCTGATCTCAACAAGTTGAAAACTCATATGATGAAAACAAAGATGAAGAAACATAAGATAGAAGAGATTAAGGAAGCTTCAGAAGATGAAACAGCAATAGTTGAACCAATGATTAAAGATTCAACACAAGTCAAAATCGAAATCTTGTCTCTGCAAGAGGATCAAACATTGAGTAACAACAACAACAAGAGGAAGTCAATGGAAGAAGGGATCTCAACAGATAGAGCATGTCCTAGATTCAATGTTATCACAACCTTGGTCTGATCTTATCTACTCTGCTGCTTCTTTTTTTTTGGTTTTTGATTTTAGTGTTTTGTAGATTGTTATAGGAATGCTTCTGCTGGTATAATACATAATGCAGAGAAGGGATATGATTATATGATGTATGATGATAATGTTTATATGTACATCACTTAATCTTACATGTTGAATAACCAACTTCCCAATTATGTTAACT
Source organism: Leavenworthia alabamica (assembly GCA_000411055.1). Taxonomy (NCBI): domain Eukaryota; kingdom Viridiplantae; phylum Streptophyta; class Magnoliopsida; order Brassicales; family Brassicaceae; genus Leavenworthia; species Leavenworthia alabamica. Next base: position 64,720 of record KE157098.1, read on the forward strand.
CAACTTGGCTCTCTGAAAATGGTATAAAGGATCTTTAGATATGTCATTGTAGTTTACAATGTTACTTTGTCATGTTTGGTACCTGTCCAGTGAACAGATAGGTATAAATCTGGTTCAAATGTGTCATGGTTTGTTTCATGTTCTTGTTTCTTACCTAACCTGAAACAGAATTTGAGGACAAGTTGTGTTTCACTTTGAAGAAAGATCTGTCCTAACCACTTATGTTGCCTTAGAACTACTCTCTTCTATTACAAGCTCACAAATCAACAATCATGAGTTTATTGCTTTAATGTGCTTTTCAAACAACAAATTATGTTTTATGGTTTCTTACTTGAAGAACCTTTGAAATTACAACTGCTGAGAAAAACAAAACAGTTTACTTAAATTGAAAGCTAGAGATGATACGTTTTAAAGGCCATATCAAGATCAGAGATCAAATCATCAGCATCTTCAATCCCTGCAGAGATACGAACAAGATCTTCTGTTAAGCCTCTGGCTTCACGCACTTCTGCAGGTATACTTGCATGTGACATGAAACATGGCATGCTTATAAGTGACTTAACACTCCCTGTTGATCAAAGAGGAAGAGATCAAAATCCAAAAACTATCCCAAATATTTATTAAAGTTTGTTTAACTCTCACCAAAACTAACAGCTATGCTGAAGTATTTGGTTGTTTCTACAAGATGCTTTGATAAAGCAACTGATCCTGTTATAAAGCTAAAAACTGATCCTGCACCTTTAGCCTGTGTATTTGAAAAGAGTTTTGAGAACTTAAACTATCTTCTTCTTTTTCGTATATTAGTTATAGTACCTGAGAGAAGTGAAGATGGTGACCAGGATGATCTGGTAGACCAGCATAGTACACTTTCTTCACTCTTGGATGAGAAGATAAGTACATTGCAATTTTTCGTGCGTTTTCCTGGAAGTGTTTCTCATCTAATGTAAGTAGAAAAGAGAGAAACCAGCATTACAAGGTAGTAACTTCTTCACCTGTTGCTTTTCTATACGTAAAGCCATAGTCTTGATTCCTCTTAGACAAAGCCAACAATCAAATGGAGCTAATCCAGAACCTTCTGAGTTTTGTAGGAAATATAACTCCTTTGCCAATCTATTAGTTTTTAGTACGTTGAGTATGAGAATGTAACAAGAAATATTGCAAAGAGTTGAAAGAAATGGGTAGAGGTAACGAACTTTTCGCCTTTTACAGCAAGAACACCAGCCATTAGATCACTGTGTCCAGCTATAAACTTAGTAGCCGAGTGCATCACGATGTCTAGAAAGCCAGATAAGTAAGAATATGAGTATTAAGAAGAAGTAGTAGACAATAGTATGGAAGTGTGAGTTGTTTTTTACACACCAGCTCCGAGTTCTAGTGGTCTAGAGAGCACTGGTGACATAATACTGTTGTCCACCAACACAAGCGCACCTCGAGCATGAGCCATCTCAGCTATTTTCTACAAACACAGTAAGCAGTATAACTAATTGTATGGTTTCTGGCTTCAGATTTTGTAGAAGCAGAGAATTTTACTCGTATATCAGAAATCTGTTGTCTGGGATTGGTTGGAGATTCAAGCCACACAAGCTTTGTCCGGGGACCAATAGCAGCAGCAACCTCGTCTAAATTAGTTGTATTTACTCGTCTACAATGTTCAATCAAATAGAATCATTAAACATCATGGTTTTTAAAAGTTAAGTTGTTGTAAGATTCTGAATCATAGGTTGTGTCATACTAACTTCACCACAACACCAAATCTTGGAACTACTTGAGATAGTAATCTGTCTGAGCCACCATACACATCATCTCCAGCAACAATTTCTTCGCCTATGGAAACAAAATTAAACATACTACAATGAGACCAAGTCTATGCTATCAATCTTATGAAAAAACATCATCATTCAGATGAAGTCAATATCGAAAAATACCATTTTTGATAAGGTGTGTAACAGCACTAAGAGCAGCCATTCCACTAGTAAAACAAAATGCTCTATCGGCTTTATCAAGCTTCGCAAGAAGACTAACAAAACCCATAAAGAAGAAAACTTTCATAAGAAACATTGTACCAAAACACATACCACCTAGAAATCGAAAAGACGATAAGAAACAATTACCTTTCCAATGCATCCCTTGTAGGATTACCACTTCTTGTATAATCATATGGTCCATTTTCAATAGCAGAAGGCTAAAAGATAAGCAAAATAAATAACTAACAGTATCAAGTGACAAAATCTTCCAAATGATATAAGTAATAATATCTAAGAACCTGCTTAAATGTAGCTGTTTGGTAAAGAGGAGTGCTCATTGCATCAAAGGGATCAAATTCATTATCAATGTTAACTAATAAAGTAGAGACATTAACTTCTTCTTTGATATCTATAGCTGCCAAGACATGAAAAAACACCAATCAATACGATTCCAATATCAATTTAAGATAAAAAGAGAGAAGCTTTATGAACCATCTAAGCAATCCAAGGTCTTGTTAAGCGTAGATTGATTCTGTGCATCGACACTTTTCTCCATAACACAATTGATCTTGAAAAGGTTCTGATTTGAGATCTGCTTCTTATCCCAAATTGGTAACTTGGAAATGAAAACACTTGTTGAAGAGTTCTTACTGAGTAAACCCTTCAGAGAAAGAGTATCAACTATCACTAAAAATAATTAATTATATAATTAAAATGATAATAGGGCTTACGCGGTCGGAGAGATCAGTGAAGGAAGATGGTATGAAGTAAGAGTGAAGTGATAGAGAAGATGCCATTTTTGTAGATGACAGAGACTAGAGACTAATAGTGTCTTCACCGGCGTCGATTTCCCGTCTAATATAGTAGCCGACGAGATAATGTCGGAGGTAGTGTTGGGGGATTAAAGAAAGGTTTCGGTTTGGTATGGTTTATTTCGGTTTTAGAAATAAGTTATAATAAAACCGAGTTAATTCTGGTCTACTCAAAATTGAAATCAACTCAGATCCATGGTTTGATGGTAGTGGGAAAACACGTGGGAAAAGTAGGTAAACACACCAACCCAAAGCTCCACGTCCCATACGATCATCGTATTATTACCAATTAAAAGTACACAAAATAAATATGGTTTTTGCAGTAAACCAAATCTTTATGCTATATATAACCAGTCAACAGTGTCAAGCATCAAATTTGAAAGAAACGCAACACAATGTATAATTCTTTAAAAACAAAAATATTATGTAATAGATAATTCTGCATATTCATGAAACATTATATTATGGCACATGCAATGCATAAAGATTAATATAGATTCTTAACTGAATTATAAGAGATTCGAAAGAAGAAAATTATAATTATTAATTATTTTAGAATAAACAAAAAGAAAGCTCTAATACATGCATGCACCGATGCACGTACAAAAACTCTAGACCGGTCTTGAAAAATATAAGGCTCCAAGCCCAGAAAATTTTATGGGCCTTGGCCTATTATAAATAATTAAAAAATAAAATGATTAGGAATCATAATAAAACCAGCGACCACATGTTATTAAAATGGGTCCTGTAAAGTGTAAACTCTTGTTATGGGCCAAGTTAATTAAATTAAAAAACACGTGGCGAGATTTGAATGGTTGAAAAATCTATGAACGTACCGAACCTTCTAAGCTTTTGGCCAATGGATCTTTTAATGGCTTCTCCGACCAATCAATTGAACTAAAGAGATAGAGATATAGAGAAATTTATGAGATGGCGATGCCGTTGGGCATGGCGATGTATCTGATGAAAATGATATGGTTCTCTCTGAGCAGTTGGGTCTTCACTTGCTTGTGTATCGCCGACGAGATCGCTGGTTCTTTAAGAAACGGAGATATTGGTCCTTTTCATGTTGGATGATCAATTTCGAGATTCATTAGCTTTCTTTATGTGCGTATATGTTCTTCTCTTCTATCAATTTTAAGTTTTTTTTTTTTGATTTTGATCAGACTAGCTTCAAATTCCTTTATAATTGAAAATAGTTAGGGTTAATAGAAGATAAAGACAATAATGTAAAGTTGAAGTGATAGATCTATGTCTCAGTGACTCACTTATGTAATAAACTTCGAGTTTTTTTCAAATAAATATGTTTAGTTCTTCAATACAGAGGCAAATCTGGGTACTAAATGGTATCTTTCTTCTAAGATATTAATCTTCATGTCTTCCTAAATGTCATTTTATTGTTTATTTGTTTTTAGACGTTTTGAATCTGCTTTCTGGTTACGTTTTGGCCAAAAACTATAACCTAACATGATTTTTTTGGTTAGGTGTTTGGTTAGCTAACAAAATATGTTTAAAATTTAATTTTTTATTAATATTTTCCGATAAAAATAACAATATCGGATATTTGACATTAGAATTTTTTACAATAATCGATAATTCTTATAATTTTTAACTAATTTTATTCAACTAAACCATGTTAAACCACATAGTTCAACAAGACATTAAATTATGGTTAAAATTTTTAATAACAGGTCAGGTCAATAATTAATTTGTTCACGTGGATACTCTGTAAAGAAAGGTCGTATTTTGAGTTTTATTATTTGAACCTTCATTTCTGAAATAGTATAACATCTAAAACCTATAGTTTTGAACATTTATATTTTAATATAAATCAAACCATTGTGTTTCATATTTTTAAAAACTTTTCTACGATTTAAATTAAAGTAAAAGTAAATGGATATAAGTTAAGATAAAACAATATATATACATATACTTTGAACAAACGTTATCATAAAATTTATTGAAAATGACATGTCAATATTTTTTTTATGACTTTTGATCAACTCTTTTATTGGTTAGTGAAAAAATAATTAAAAACTAATAAAAAAATATATAAATAATTAAAAAAATGTGCAGTTATGTAGATAATGACATAAATTTTATTTTAATAATAATTTTTTTTTATTTCTCTGTCGCATTTAATTAAATTATATTTAACCTTGGCTCTATTGATATAGTTTGTCTGAGTGAAGCTTCTTAGAACTGATTCTTCTAAGTTCTAACCATTTAGCCTTGGTTCCACAATCCAAATCAAGCATCGTTCTGCCATTAAATTTCACCATCTTCAACCTTCAACTACCATAGACACCTATTCTCCACCTTCCTATTTCTCTCTCTGTTCTCTACCATTCCCAGAGAGATTACACAAAGAGGAAATAAACTTCAAAAACTCAAATGGGTTCTTCTGCTTCAAAGAACGCTTCTTCTACTTCTTCCTCTACTTCGGTTTCAGTTTCTCCACCACCGACGAAATTTAGCTCTGGTTCATCTTCACCGTCGGTACAAAGAGCATTCTCGTTTCCGACGCCGTTAGTTCACCATCCTCCAGCTAGAAAAGGCGATAGTCATCACCTCGTTTCCCTCACATCTACCTCATATGGTTCTCTTCTTCTCATCGATCTTGATGGATCCAAAAACACTTCCGACCAACAAACGTTACCTCGTATCTCAAACTCCGGTAAAAGCAATCCAGATCCGGTCTCTCCTGACTCAGTCATAAACACATGGGAGCTTATGGATGGTCTTGACGATGAATTCGAATTCGAAATTACCAAACCCGGTAAGCATGATTCCAGTCTAAATTCGGATTTTTGCTCTAAACCCGACCCGAATTGGAATGTGAATCGAACTGGGTCTACGTTAAAATTAGATGAATCTTACGAGTTTGTGAGAGTCGAAGAAGATTGGGTTCCATTGTCTTATAAACCTAAACAACCTCTGTGGAAACATTTGTCTGAAGAATCATTTTTGTCTGATTTAGATCCCAGCATTGTCTCATCTTACAATAAAGCTTTGTCTTCTAAACAATTAAGTAATCACAGTAACACTAAAACCCCTCTTAGACCTTCAAAATCTGTATCATCTACTCCACTGATTTCATCACAGGCTAAACCGAGATTACAAGGAGCAGAAGATAAGATTATACTCTACTTCACAACCCTCCGAGGGATTCGAAAGACGTATGAGGATTGCTGTTGTGTTAGAACAGTATTAAGAGGACTTCAAGTCTATGTAGACGAACGTGACATCTCTATGGATTCAAAATACAGGAAAGAGCTTCAAACCATACTTGGTGCTACAGAGAAACCAGTTTGTTTGCCTCAGGTTTTTATAAGAGGAACTCACATTGGTGGCATAGAGGAGATTATGCAGCTAAATGATAATGGAGAATTAGAAGAGATGTTGAAAGACTTCCCTGTTTGTGAATACTTGGGGACATGTCGGAGTTGTGGGGATGCAAGGTTTGTGCCTTGTAGTAACTGTGATGGAAGTACTAAAGTGTTTGAAGAGGAAGATGAACGGTTTAAACGATGTCCTAAATGTAATGAGAATGGATTGGTACGTTGTCGTCAGTGTTGTTCTCTAAGTGATCTTTAGATTGATTGATGATGTGACATTGTGAAGAGAAGAAGAGAAAACGTTGGTGATTCTTGAGTATTACTGTTATATTGAAATAAGAAGTGGCTTAACTCAAGCCTATCATTATTACTCTCTTGTGAGTTGTGTTCTTTTGTTCTATATTTGTTCTTGTTCTTAACTGTTTTAACAAATTAAAATAAATGATTATTATTTTTTGTTTAATACCAAAAGTTAGCCTTGGGCAAGCGGATCGGGTTATTCGGATTGGATCGACAAAATCCAAAATAGATCGGATTTGGATTAATCAGATATGGGTAAATAAATTAATCGGTATAATTTTATTTTTAGTTCAGATTTCGGATCGGATCGGTTTAAGATAATCAATTTATTCGGTTTATTTGGGTTGTTCGGATTATTCGGCTTAAAAATTAATTTTTAAAGTAAAATTATAGAATTTTAATAGAATAAATCGATTAAATAAAATTTTTGATCTGATTAATCCGAAATTTTTGTGTATTGATCCGATCCGATTAAAACTTGATCAGAACTGATTAAACTTGATCCGAACCGATTAATCTGATATTTTTTTCGGTTTATTCAGTTAATTTTAAAATTTCCAAATAATCCGATAACCGAATAATCCGATATATTTAATCCGATTAATTCGAATGCCCATGACTACCAAAAGTTGTAAAACCACATGCCACATTTGCTGTTTTTTTTTATATAACTCAGGTAATCCGACTGAATTAGGGACCGTCGGTTCTGATACAATTTAAGGTGGCAAGCCCATACTGCAGACCATCGCATCATCCCCTAACACCGACTAATACTGGGCCCGGAGAGACCATGTGAAAGCCCCGATGACCAAACGATTTAAATGTGGCAAATTCCATAATCAGATGGAATCGATCCTTGGCTTTGACCAATATGGCAACTCTCACCTAACGATTTAAATGCCACATTTACTGTTTGCATAATAAGTAACCACTAAATTGTATCTCTTGACTTTTGTACTAAAATAATTTAGTTTTTGTCAGTCAGATACCAAAATCCAATGTCTGAGGGTGTCTAAAGAAAAGAAAAAACAATTAAGAGCATTAGATATAGCATGTGGGTAAATTAGAAGAAAAAAGTCAATGTCATAGATGGGTCAATGTCATAGTTGGGGTTGACTTCATATGATCGTGTTAGTTTGATGATTATATAAAGGAGACAGCTATTGAAGAGATTATAAAACATTCGTTGTCTATCTTCAACGTTAACATATTGTATTATAGATCAAGTTGATGCACGTGTACTGTTTGGCTCGTCTTGGATTATAATGTCAGAATCAATTGTGGTGACTTCTTTGAATTGAAAAAGAAATCGACTGTTTTGGTCGGCTAAAATCCTGCATGTCGATCTATCCCAGCTTGGTCAGGACCAAATCTGACCCGTTCCATATTTTAACGGTTAACCGTGGTTTAATTTAAACCATATAAATAATTGACATTTGACGTTACAATCACCGGACGAATTTAAAAAGAAATTTGCAGAAAATGTTACTTTTCTTGACTTTTGATTGTATCAATTGTTAGAAACAGGTAAAGTCGTCGTCTTATAGTGATGTCATCCTTCACGTCATTTATATACTATGAGTATGAGAACTTGTTTTGTTCACATTAGTACGATGCCGTTTTTATCTTATTGACACGTGGCGGCTATCGATCCATTTATCTGGTTGGGAAACGTGGATTTGTCTCCTAATTCCCTTTGGTCTCTTTAGTGGATATGGACACGAATAAGATTAAGATCTTTTGTTTTGTCTCTGTAAGCTCATGGATTCGAACATAACTTCAAAACTTGAATAATGTTTTCCAATTTAAAACTAAAGGACGGTGGAGCTTCATAATTGTGAGTATTTTGCCTTACTTATTAAATCCGGGTTTAAGTCTTTGATAGAGAAATTAATAAGTTTTTATATTCGAAATAATTGGTAATACGTCAAAAACGAAAACGAATAAAAATATTTATAAGAAAAATGAAAAAGAAAGCAACAATAAAACATTATTTATTTCTTCGTTCGACCTGAAAAAAATAAACCTTATTGTATATTAGGAGTTTTTTAAATTTAAATTAATTTTTTTATAATTTCGAGAAAGCAACGCCTCTATAAAATCTCGTACGTAAGCCCAAACCAAACCTAGAGAGATTATAAAAACGAAGACTTTACACTTTTCGCTATAATGCGCCTTTATCCGTGTTCGTTATATTGCGCCTGTCTCTGAGTCTGCTCCTCTTCGCCGTCTTCTGATTTTTCAGATTGAAACAAGAGTTTGTCTTTATGTGCAAAACCAAAATGGGCGTGAATGCTTCTGAGCCAACCCGAACACGATCACGTCCGAGTCAATCTTCACAACGGAGACATCCACCGGCGAAACGGTCTCCGTCAACAAGCACCACTGGTACAACGAGTTCAAATGCTAGCAAAACTGGTGCATCCTCCTCCTCCGGTGCTTCTTCTTCAGTTGCTAGTCGATCATCCCTCGCTAGTCTCCGAGAATCTTTACCTGAGAATCCTCATATATACAACGTCTCTGAGATTCGAGCTGCCACCAACAATTTCCTTGCTAATCGCTTATCGTCTTCCTCATCTAAGGCCTCTTGGCGCTGTAATTTGCGAGGGAAAGAGGTAGTTGTGTTTCAGAGAAAGTTTAGACGGAGAATCGCTATGGATGAGCTTAGAGATCGGCTTTCTGATATCTGCCGGAGCCATCACGGAAGCATAATCAATTTGTTAGGTGCTTCTGTATCAGGTAGTGGAGGAGGCGATCATATATACTTAGTTTACGAATATGTCAACGGAGCATCTCTTTCTGATTGTTTGAGAAACTCTAAGAACCCTAATTTCACAGTTTTATCGAATTGGACTTCTCGGATCCAAATTGCAACGGATCTAGCTCACGGACTCGATTACATCCACAACAAAACTGGATTGAAGATTGAAAACCTCGTTCACAATCATATCAAGAGCTCGGCGGTGATTGTGACGGAGCCAGATTTCAACGCTAAGATTTGTCACTTCGGAACCGCACAACTTTGTGGTGAAACAGATGAAATGTCACCGGAGAGAGACGAATCGAGAAATACCAGGCGATCAGATAGCAGAGCAGTCCGATTCGAAGGTGTAAGAGGCTATATGTCGCCGGAATTTCAAAACACGGGGATCGCTACTCAGAAATCAGATGTTTACGCTTTTGGAGTTATGATGCTGGAGCTTCTTTCAGGCGAGGAGCCATTAAAGTACAGATACGATAAAACAACCGGAGATTTTGAGCGGACTTCGGTGATAGAAACTGCAGGAGCAGCAATCGACGGCGGAAATGGTAATAGAGAGGGAAGACTGAGGAAGTGGATGGATCGGAGATTAGGGGATTCGTTTCCTGTTACGGTGGTTGAGAAATTAACACGGCTGGCGTTAGAGTGTGTTCAAGATGATCCAGTGAATCGGCCAGAGATGGGAAGAGTTGCGGGAAAAATATCTCAGCTGTATTTGGAATCGGAAAAATGGTCGGCTAATATGAAACGGCCAACGGAAATCACCGTCTCCTTCGCTCCCAGATGAGGGAATCTCATTCCAATTTTTATTTTTATTTTTATTTTATTTTATTTTATTGTTTTTTTTTTTCAATATTTGTATATTCGTGAGTAGGCTTATTTTTCCCCAAATTAAATGATGATTTGGCTGTAAATATTAAATACGATAAATGGAATTGTGGGTGGCAAAAAAATAAAATAATAATAAATGGAACTGTGTTCGTGGGGTAGCCCTGGGCATTCGGGTCTTCGGTTCGGTTTCGGTTCGGTTCTTCGGTTCTTCGGGTATTCGGTTCTACGTAAATAAGTACCATTCGGGTATTTTAAAAATTCGGTTCGGGTTCGGTTCGGTTTCGGTTCTATAATAAAGAACCGAAAATATTAAAATAAC
>KE157099.1:0-11086 GCA_000411055.1 Leavenworthia alabamica
CCCACCTCGCTTTTTGTTGGTTGTTGAGTTTGTGAAAAGTGTGTTTGGAAAAGTGGTTAAAGTGCTAAAAGTGTTTAAAACTCATAATAACCTAGAGAACAGTTTGGTTGGGTGGGGACCTTGTGCTTGTTTGAAATCGGAGTCCATTTGTTTGTTGATAAGCTTGAGAAAGTTATGGTATTTTGTTAGGTGTGCGTTTATTTTGAGTTCGAGGAGAATATAACAACAACTGAAATAGAAGTATATCTTTCGAGCACCTATTAGGGTGTTACGATACTCTACGAATGTAAGAAGTTTTTCTTATGATTTATAATAAGTGTTATGGAACACTTAGAGTTAGAGGGAGTTAAGTACGGATGACTTAGCTGAAAAGCTGAGCCTAAATAGATTCATAAATGTTGGAGAAACCGTTTATAATTTCAAGATAATATTGAGTACGTGTGGAACGTTACACATTGAACAAGAAAATATTTTGTTTGTGTTCCTGAAGAACTGCTTATCATGACAGTTGGGGATGGAAACCGAAAGACTAACCTCAAGGAGATACTGTTTGGGACATGACTACACTATATTATCAACTATGCAGTCAGAAGTACCTTCTGCATATAAAGATTACACAAGACATGGGTGGTGGGTATAGAACTCTTTTGAGACCATATGGACATTATCTCTGAATTCGAGGACGAATTCATTTCTAAGTAGGGGAGAATTGTAACATCCGTGCACGAGTATGACGTCGGAGAACTTCGGAAATGTGTTCCGGGGAACTCCGGGAGGTGCTCGGGATGTGTTGGGTGGATCCGTGACTGTCTTGAGAGTCACCCGGTCGGGTGACATGTTNCCATATCCGGAGCCATCAAAGATCTTTTGCCAACAGCTCTTTTCTCCAGCATATATTTATGTAATAAAGACACTTAAACTGAACCTGGATGACCCTAGAGCAAATCACTTCAGCCAGAAGCTTTCAAGATACAAGACAAGACCAAAGTTACCTTAATTGGAGCAAAATCGGATCAATACCATATTTGAAGCTCCAACGGCTCCTTACATTTATTTTGCACGATTTTCTTTCAGTTTTTAAGCTTATAGACGTTGTATAATGAGCCTATAAAAGCTCATCTCTTTCCTCCATGTAAAACACCTTCAATCAAAATTTTAAAGTTCATAAGAAAAAAACTGTTTTCTTCTCTTCACAAAGTTGTGACTTCTTTCTGTGTTTTCTTTCATTAGTTCTTATTTGAGTGATTCATTTAAGTTCTATTGAGTCTTCAATTCAGGTTATTGAGTGATTCAATTAGCCTGTATTGCTCATTGATTGAGTGAGTCAATCATTTCACCTCCATTTCGACATCTAGTCCACCTTCCGCAAGCTTGGCTTGGAATCTCTTGATCATTGGATTGATCTTGGTACTGGTGTGATTCCAGGACCTTATCACACTTCCTAAACAAAGAAGTACAGATTTGTGAATAGACTCTAACCAGTTTCCAAGCTGAAACCATTTGTCATGTTCACCCTCTCATCCAAGTTCCAAACTTGCAGTGACTCCATACGAAGTTGTGCACTATCTCTTGCTAACGGAAATGCCAGTTTCATTTCATACCTAACTCAGAGTACTATTAATACCAACTCAAAATGGCCCTCCCGACCACATGACATCATGTGGATGCAATGTGCGAGTAAACACTCACCACATTTTAACTCACTCCTCATAATCTCGACTGGTACGGTTCCTCTAAGTCAGGTCCAATTTAACACTCTAAACGGTTCAAGACCTCATGTGGAACGTACTTGCGTCTGAACTCAGCAACGAAGTTGTCCCAAACCAACAAAACACGGACACCTCTGGCAGCCACGCCCTTTCACTAGGAACGAGCGTTACCCTCTAACTAATGAGTAACCAAATCTAGTTTGTATCCCTCCGGACACCTCACTGATCGGCAACACCTCTCTATACAGTCATATCACTCCTCAGCCTCTGCTGGCTTTACTCCAAAAATTCAAACTAGTATTCCCACGTTCTTCGGAACAACCGGAATTGGTGTCAAGACTAGTATCGTAGTCTGTTTTACCAAGGTCACTAACAGGCCCAACTTAATAGCTGCGCACGGTGGCTGATCTCCTCCCGGAACTGCTTCCGGTAACAGTGCCTCAACACCCACATCAACAGGCTAAGCATGTGCTGCATGATCAACAGCACCACACTGGCCTGCCTCACAGAAATGCTCTGTGCTAACTCAGCAGTGCCCCTACCACGACCTAGTCTACGACCACTACAAATACCACATCCACGACCACATCCACAGATAACCGCATCAGAATTTCCAGAATTAACCATCTGGGTTCTTTGTAGACAAGAGCGATTGATTCTCAAGTCATTTAATTCCATGTTCTCAATTTACTCATTTCTCAATTACTAAAATTCTCAATTCTCATTTTAAATACTCAAATGTGAGATAACGGGTTTGAACTCATTACGCCTTGTTATCAACCCTGGTCCACATGTGAAAGATGGTTTTTAACTTGTTAAACCCAAACACCACACGTTCTACGAGAAACTGGTTTTTTCTCGTTACACCCGGTTCTCCATCTAGTCAGACGGTTTTTTACTCGTTACGCCTGCTGACTAAACCTTAAATCTCCTTAATGGTTTACTCAAATTTTTACTTAAATTTTAAACCATTTAACTTAATACTCAGATTTAACTTAGTTTTAAACCCATTATTAATCCAACAGTCGGTTTAATAATTACTCAATCAAACACACAGCTCAAACTCCACACAAACTCAAACACATAATCAACACAAAACAGAATCAATACCATACAATCAAATTATCTAAAAGGACCATTCGTAAATATCGAACCACAGTCATGCACGCACTTTAGTCTCTAAAGGTGTGAAAAGACAAAACTGCCCCTTACTTGCTAAATTAACAAATGCCCCTAAAAATATTTAGGTCACATTTAGAAATCAGACACCAAACACAACTCAAATGAATCCTAGAAACTATTCTGGGATCCCTAAAAGGAATTTCCTAGAAACCTGAAAATTTCTGAAACAATCCTAAAATTCAAATAATCCAAAAACTTACAAAAACTATCATCCTCAAAGATAAATTTACAGAACGAAACCTAACCTTCTAATTAACAATCCAACCGTTGCAAATCGACCTCGAGATGTTTACAAGCTGCTCACAAACCATAGAATACACGTCGGTCTAACTTTGTTTGAACCATATATCAACTTGGGATCTAACTTTGAATACACGTTGGTCTAAATCGCGTGTGTAATATATATGATCTCATCAAAACGTGAATATCTATTAGAATATGAAAGGAAATTAAAATCCGTAAATTGATAAATCTAGATCTAAAGTTTAACTATAACTCCACAAAAATTCACTACCTTTGCAATCGATTTGCTATGTCGAACGTGATTTTTGCTTTAACATATCTGTTCTGTCTGCATCACCTTCATGTGTATACTTCACTTTCTTTCTTTTGAGTAATCTTAGAACCTTTGTTTTTCTCGTTGAAGATGGATACGAAAATCAGAACAAAAACTAGGGCTTTGTGATTTGTGATTTAATTAAGTGATACCCTAATCACTTATTAAATCTCTGGACTTTTAGGCCCAAAATCTCCTCAAATCACATTATTAAAACCCTAACTCCTTTGGGCCATATTTGTGATCACTTAAATAAAAATCATCTTTAGGTTTTTGACCCAACTAAATTGATCAATTAATAATAATTAAAAGTTCAGAGTTTTCCAAAACCCAATTCCTTTTACTTAATTATTAACTCCTTTAGGGCTTTTATAATCCACAACCCAATTAAAAATATGTAGAGTTTTCAAGCCTAGCTTTTTTTAGTCATTTCATTAATTATTTTGGGTTCCCATAACTCAATTAATCAACTCTCCATCGGACCACAAAGAAACATTCGGATTCTCTAAAACTTTCGGAAAATAATCCATAGCAACAACTCAGTTCACGGTGTAGTAGCGGGTTGTTACTAGCACCTAAATGTAAGCAAACATCATTCTTGTAACCGAGTTCGGTCTCCTGGTTAAACTTCCCAAGAATGATTGTTGCTCGCATATAGGTGCGGACCATAGTTGACAAGTCCATGGTATGTAGGTTATACGTAGTGAGTACGTAGATCGTGTGGAAGAGATGGTGAACGTCGAGTGGTTGGATGGTTGATATCAGTTCATCGGTTTAGATAGAGACCGTACCTTAGACATTGTTATAGAAGATGTCGAGCGAGTGAGGTTGAGCCAGGAGATCATCCAAGGTTGTTCTTCATTGTGGAGAATGGACCAAGACGTAGGTTAAACTAAGAGTCATACCAATAGTTAGTCGAAAGGTTGAGTCTAATCAAGTCGTGGAGTGGTATAAATATTAAACCATGCGAGATGTGCATGGAATATACTCTCGGTGACCGAGAGAGTTGAACAGTGTGTGATTGTCATGGTGTGATGAGTTGACAGAGAGGCTGGATCCTAACTAATGTTTGGGATCGAGTTTGGTGATGTTGACTTCTCGATCTAGGGATGTTGTTAGTCGAGACAGTGTGAGTTAACTATGTATGGGTCAGGGCGTGAAAATAAAAGGAGAGAAGATATCAAAAGGGAACTTGTGATTTTGTGAAAAATCAAGGAAAGTAAGGTAATCTCTACTCCTTATTCTCTTCTAAGTTTGCTAAAGGGAGTTTTAACAACTCTTTGACATGGATTTGAGTGGTGAAGTTGAGAAATGTGAAAAGAAGATTGTGGGAGTTGGAATCAAGAGTTTTAACAAAAGAAAAAGGAGTAATACTCTTCAATTCCATGATCTAATGTTATATTTGAATTATTAGGTAAGTTTGGGAAGGATTTGGAGCCAAATTGCCATGGATCACCCTCTGGTCGGATATGGACCGGTTAGGAGAACCATGGGGACCAACAGCATGGTGTATAGGAGAGGCGGTGCTCTGTTCTTCAGGTTTGATCGGTCAGGTAAGGTGTGTAGCTCGAGCGGGTGAAGTGGAAAACGTGAGGAGGATCGATCGAGTAGGTGTTATACCTGGTCGGGTAACATTCCAAAGGGAACGGTCGGGTGCTTTCGAGGATGACTGGGTGAGTTGGCCGGGTGAAACCAAACGGATCCCAAAATGATCGGATGACCAAGGTGGATTGGTTGGGTAGTTCCCCAAGAAGAATGATCGGGTAAATCTTTAAGAACTCTTGATTAAAGAGTACGAATGCTCGATCGGTCAGATGAACATTATAGACAAACTGGGCGATGTTCCGAAAGGATTGGTCAGGTGTCTGGGTAACAATCGGTCAGGAAAAGGGTCTTTGAGACCAAATGCCCGAGACTTAGACCGGTCGGGTTTAGGTAGTTACCCGACCGAATGAAAGGTCATATGACTAGTTTTAATTTGTAAACTAAGTGATTTTAATTGATGTCTGTAGAGTAATACGAGGAGGTTTCTGAGACATGCTTTCGGGAACATATTACTCGTCAAAGTGAGTGTGGGACTGTTGTTAGCAGGGAGCCCGGTTCGACTTAGGATTGTGATTGATTTCCTTTGCCTTTGTGTGAATGTGTCATGTAGACACAATGTTGACTATTGTGGATTATTATTGTTACTGTTGTGGTATCATACCCGATATCAGATATCATTGTGGATTATGAGTATTGTTGTGTTATTGGATGTTCTTGGCGCATTGCATTCCAAGTGTTACCCGAGGTTGACCGGATCCTATAGCAGAGGCCGTTGACGGGAGGATTGCCTCACTCATTATTGTGATATACTGACCAGTCTCTTTTGGGTGCAGGTAAAGAGACATAGGCTCGTTTTTCCAGGGGCTGAGCGTAGGGAGATGATATACGGGGAGCAATGTCGTAGTGGTGTTGGAACATATACTTCCTTGTAGTTCTATACTTTGGGTGTTGTGTTGTATTGTATTATATATATTGTTGTGATAACTTGTTTATGTTTTTATATGTTTCATAAAAAAAATTTAAATTCTCACGCTCGAGTATGTACCACGTGGTGTGGTCGTGTCTGAAGGAATCGATTTTGGGGAGATATTCTCACCTGTGGCCAAAACGACAATAGTTAAGAGAGAATTGGATGTAGCAGCTGCAAAGAAATGGAGTTTGCGTCTGTTAGATATCTCTAATGCTGTTACGTAAGCTAA
Organism: Leavenworthia alabamica; assembly: GCA_000411055.1. Classification (NCBI taxonomy): domain Eukaryota; kingdom Viridiplantae; phylum Streptophyta; class Magnoliopsida; order Brassicales; family Brassicaceae; genus Leavenworthia; species Leavenworthia alabamica. The sequence continues at coordinate 6,192 of KE157099.1, forward strand.
CATCGAGATAACTTCTATTCTTAATAAACCAGCAAGAGAATGAGGGGTGAGCAATAGGGGTGTCACTCAGTAAGATATGGGGTGTTTGCTAAGGGCGCACAAATTAATCTCAGCTTAACATCACAACCAAAATAGTCTAGTCCTAAAACATATAGCAAGCATGGCACCTAAAGCACCCAAGAAAATACAAGTAAGGGTTCCTAAGCGGCTTAAGTGTCCGTTAGCTCCCTTTACCGGATAACTGATATAGGCTTTCATTGTCAGGGATAGTGCCCTGTCACACCGCCGTCGTGGACGATTTATCGATCTTAGGACGTTACGATTAGCAGATCGACTTGCCTCCTGTACCCTCCAACACACAAGACTCCGGGTTATACTGCAGTATCTCGCCCAAGTCACACAACAGTATACACTATATCTATATATCCCACACTAGCACGTAAACATGTGATCAATCAACATTTGAATTCATCTAATTCCTATGTCCGGTTTAACATGCAAAACTGACTCGATCACAGAGCATAGAGGTAATAAACATTTTAAAACTACATTATCAAAGAAAGAGTAAGGTGAAAGAAAGAAATATGCGGCTAGCCCTCACTTTGGCCACTCGGTTTAGAACTAACAATGTAGGATCCCACTTCAGAAACGAACTCCGTCTGCACTAGTTTAAGATAACTGATCAAAGGTTAATACCAATTATTACTCTTTGATCCTAGGAAGGTTTATTCAATTGAGATTAATATAGAGTTATGATGATAATAAGTATGGTAGAGTTTGAAGAATTTATAGAAAGTTTTAATTTTTATTTAAAAATTTGTAGAGTCTTTTAACGGTTTAATGATGATCCAGTTCTGGAACTAAAATAATTAATTCTGAATTAACAACTGCTTAAATCCGAACTAAAAATATATAAACTAATTACATTAACTAAAAATACCAAAAACAATCTCACGTGAGTTGCTTCACTCATGCATCACTTGGTTCAATAACTAATCCACACCAAACTCGTAATTAGCCAAGTCACAAACCACTTATCCAATAAAATCTCTAACGTAACTTAATGCATCACTCACCTAATATATTTATTTAATAGCCAGATAAACTCAATTAGCATGCTTGCTGATTTTGTCACCGTTTAACAAACTTACGTATCAAGCATTCGAAGCCAACGTACGACACACTAACGCACCAACACAAACCCTAATCAACACTGATCCATTTGGTCATATAATTAAAACAACCCAGTTTTTTATGAAAAGACTAAACGCGTAGAAATGGATTGTCACATAGCCATAGATAGAATAGCTACTGGTTTGGTAAAGACATTACATGTCAAGACTAATCAACAGTTTGCTGATGTTTTTACCAAGTCTTTGTTTCATTCTCATTCCCAGTCTTTCATTGACAAGATGACTCTTCGCTAAATCTTCTTGCCATCTTGACGGATGATATTAGAGTATGGTTATATATTAATCATAAGAAATTGATCTCTGATGTAAACTGGTATATTATAAATAGGTATAATTAGAATATATTAAATACATTGTATGTTTTAGTTAGAATTTAATTTCAGAGTAAATAATGTTCTTCTTCTTCGATTCTTGAACAGACATTTTAACTGAATCTAACTAATAACCCCACTTTTCCATTAAGGCTTTCCGAACAGATCCTTAGAGAAATGTTTAATACACCCTACTGTATTTTACTGAACCGAGCTTCGTGGATTTTTCGTACTCTTTTTGGTTTCAACATAGATCGTGTTGGTGATGAGATTGCTAAACCTTCTACCAACAAGGATCATAGTATTAACAGGTCAAATTATGATATATTATTGCCCCTGTTCGAAAATGCGGCCGCCTAGGCTGTGGAGGTGCCGCTTATACTTTCTGCGGTGGAGTGCCGCCGGGATTAGATCTAATCGTCTGTAAAATCGGATCTGTAATTTTTTTTTCTATATTTGCTTCAGTTTATTTTAAAGATCAGTAATTTACTTAGTAGATTTATCATTGTGGACTTTGATTTATGTTAAACAACCAAATGAATCAAAACAAAATATAAAACTGGTGCAGAAACGGCGGATTAGGGTTTTGGTGTAGCTATGTAAGAGGACAATTTACAGTTATTAAAATAAAATGAAGAAAAAATAAATTAAACTATTTCTGCTGGAGAAACTATCGAACACATGACATATAGGTTAAATATAAAGAACTAACCAACCACTAAACCATTATATTCATTTATATAATTTCCGCAGTTTTAATATATAACCCATAAGAACGATATTAAAAAAACTTATCTAATATATACATTAACTTTTTAAAACTAATACCGACTAATTCCCGATTAAATCCCGATTTATTGGTTAGGTGCTAGGTCTATCCTTACCACCTGACTAGCGCCTAGCGCATTTAAAACATGGATTATTGCGTTTTCAACATACATATGATAAAGGAGTTCATGAGGATCTATGAGTCGCTTTCTTAATTCCCTGTCCCATTTTCAACGTAAATTTGTTTAATAGTTTGTGATAATCTATTAAGCATTACTTAATATGTTTGGCCGAATCGATTTAAATTAAGATATTTAACTATATTTTTGTAAAAAAAAAAATTAACATGCGCAACATGATTTAAACTGTATAAATCGGTCTTGTTGTAATAAGAATCAATACAAGCAAAATTATATATAAATAAGTTCATGGTCATAAAGCAAAAATGAAACATCAACTTTAGAAATAATACATGACGGTTTCTCTAAGACATTCACTATAAATTAAAAATAATGTTTAGGATATTTTATATATTTAAATTTATATTATTATTAAGTAGTTTGATGATACTCTATTATTGAATGACAATACATTTGTGTACAATTTCTCTTAAATTGATCTGATTTTTATCCTTATATAATAAGATTATATATATACATATATATATATATATATGTATTTCATGGTGTTTAGAGATTAAAAGAAACATAATTTGACACATAGCTTTTCACAAAGACTATTATTTATATATATATACAAAATAAATTTATAATATATTGTATATTTAAATGATTTAATCATAAATTAATTTTATAATAACTAGAAAAGTACATGCGCTACGCCGCATGATAAATCTAATTTTCAATAATATAAAGCAAATTTAAATAAGTATAACTCATACACTATATTTAAACAAATCCATCTACATATATGTTAAGTGAGAATTTGATAGAAAATTATCTAAAATTACATGCAAAATTTTAAGGGATTGAATGATGTTTTATATAATTGGCAAAGACATAAGAGGATCCTTTAATAGAATTGATTATATACCAATACAACCAACAGAAATCATATCTGCCCAGCAACTTTTTCTTGATCATTTTTTCTTTAAGGATCACATTTTCTTCTGACTTTCTTTAGGACCAAACCTTTCCTGTTTTTTATGTTTACATGTTTGCCTTTCATGTTTAATCAAGAAAGATTGGTTTTTCTAAGACTTTTATACTGAAGAATGATCATATGCTTATTAGATTAGGGACATATATCTCCGGAAGAGAAAACTCTTATTGTCGGACGTGTACCGCCACCTGAGTTAACAACAACTTCTAACTTCATTGACATAAATTGTAGACCAAAATCCATGTGTAAGCATGTAGAATTGCAACTTAAAACAGAGATGAGTTAAACAAGTTTTACCTCAACTTGTTGCTGCAATGACTGAATAGTATTGATAACCTCATCAAGCACAAGGACTTTTCCGATTGAATCAATAAATGTACTTTATTCAATGTTTTAAAGGCTAAAATAACTGTAACATCCCAAATCCTAATTATTGGGCTGTTTTACATTAACCCCAAACATGTTATTTAATTAGCCGTTTTAATCTTTTTTTAAAACCAAAGAATATTTTTTTTAAAGGAAAACGTCCCACATTGGAGCTTTGGAAAAATCACCTTCCCTCCCTTCTCCTATAAATAAGACTTTCCACCTTCATTTTTTTTTACAAGTCAGAACAATATTTTGCAGAGGGAACTAGCCATTTGGTAGGTTCCCAGCAGCAAGTCAATGGCTAGCGGGTCCGGTGAACTGCCAGTGAGTTTTCCGGCAAACAACAGGTGAGTTTTCCGGCGAACTACCGGTGAGGTTTCCGGCGTACTGTCGGTGAATTTTCCGGCGAACTGTCGGTGAGTTTTCCGGGAAACTGCTGGTGATTTTCCGGCGAATTGCAAAGGAGATTGGGAAAAACTCCATCAATGTTCCAGTGGGTTGTGGAAATATTCTAGTATTTTTTCCGATATGCTCCAATGATTTTCTCGGTAAGATCGTGAAATTTTCTCTTTAATATTTAGTTATCTCTAAATGGTTTAGGTTTAGTGACACGTGATCATGTCGGATCGAGTCGGATTAGGTCTAAACCGTGTTTCGATCGGTGTTAACTTTTCTTCTATTTCGGTTGCAGTTCATTTTTCCACAACTTCTCTTTCAGTTTTTAGAAACCCCGAATAAGAAAGTTTCCAGATAAGGAATGTGCATCTCCATCAAGTGGCCAAGGTGAGTGCTAACCGCGCAAGCTCCCACCTTTTTCTTCTGCCCTGGTCGTTCTACTTTGATAGTTTAGTTCTATAATGTGTACTGTCTCTGTTCTCTTTGATCGAGTCTGTCTCACATGTTTAACCGGACCTATGTTATTTAGATGATTTCACATATTGATTGATCACATGTTTACGTGCTAGTGTTGTGATTTAGTATATTGTATATTGGTTGTGTGACTTGGGCGGGATACTGCGGTATAACCCGGAGTCTTGTGTGTGGAGGGTATGGAAGGCAAGTCGATCTGCTAACCGTAACGCCCTAAGATCGATAAATCGTCCACGACGGCGGTGTGGCAGGGCACTATCCC
>KE157101.1:24605-37282 GCA_000411055.1 Leavenworthia alabamica
TTATTTTCTAATTACATATAAATTTAATATTGATGATGTTTTTATTAAAAATTCTTAATTTATTAGATTTTAATTGTATGTTTTTATTTTAATCATTTTATTTTTAATATATATAATTGAGCTTTAAAATTTTGAAATTAAGAATATAAGTGAGTTAATGATAAATAATAATAAAAGGAAAGAGAAAAATTAATGATGTTGATGTGAATATAAGTGAGTTAATGAGAAAAATAATAAAAAAAAAGAAAAATAATTGAATTAATGATGCTGATGTGTCAAGTGTAAAGAGTTTGAGTAGATGACGTGACATCACAGGAGAAGATTGTATTAACAACTTTATATATAATTGATACAATACTAATTGATACAATAGTTTGATAAGAATTTAAAAAGTCTTATTCATAAAAATGATATAATTTAATAATTTTAGTGTTATTAGATTTATCTATATATTTTAGATAATTATTTAATTTTAAATAAATTCAAATTAATTTGAAAATTCAAATTCTTATCAAATTATTGTATCAATTAGTATTAATTAGGATAAAAATTAAAGTGTAGTTAATGCAATAAACTAATTAAATAAATAATTTATAATTAATTATATGTTGCTATTATATGTTGCTGATGTGTCACAATATTAGACATTTGAAATGATGAGTTATCTTCACGAGAAGAGAAAACCTCATCGACTTTATATATATAGATATCATGGTTATATGCTTAGTTCTATTCTTAACAATTTAACATAGGTAACGTTTACAATTTATTATTAATATTGCAACACACAGGTACAATATTAAGTTTTTTTTTTTTCCATCTAAAATCTTTATTATTAAGTTATTAACGAAACAATATACATAAACATTAATTAACAACTTAATATAAGTAAAAAAAAAGGATAAAAAACTGGGTTACGGCCCAACTTGAGATCGGTTTTTGAACAGTACGGCCCAACAACTTTTTTGTTACTAATTAGTCACATATCGAGTAAAAATAAAATTTATGCAATTTTAATCTAATAAAATTTATTTTGTTTATTTAGAACTATGCGTAATTTTAGGTACTATTGTTGGGGTTTAGGTTTTATTTTTTCGGATTTTAAGTTGGTTTTTTTCTTTTTCATTGTATAAATAAAAAATAATACTCCATCTCTCTTTTTATTATGTTATCTAGAAAATTTCAAGTGTATTAAAAGTGTATATATATATATTTTATTATGTCTTTAGTAAAACAATTTAGTTTCAGATTTAATGGTATTTATATAGTATAGTTGATTAATGATAAATTCATAACAAAATTTATAGTAAATCATAAAAAACACTTTTTATTTTGGAAAAAAAAATTAGTCTAAAACAACATTAAATTTTAAAGTTAGATTTCATTCCATAAAACCTAATTACATGTAAGACATTTTTTTGTTTGTGTAGAAATTTTGGTTATATTTTGAATGTTAAAACCTATTGGGGCATTTTTGAGAATAAATGAAAATATTAGGCCCAAACCATTAAATTAAGAACAGTTTATTTGTTTTTGTGTAAATAACCCGTGACAATCGACGTGTCAGTTCATAAGTTGTTGGTATCTCCAACAATATTTGAAAACCTTTATATCAATAGAAATCGTCAGATCAGCGTATCTAATAACAACCGTACGATCAAATTGTCTAACAAATCTATCCGTCTAATATAATTCGGAAATTGAAATTTCAAAAACATGTATAAGAGAGGGAGCTGAACAAAAAAAACAAAGCTCTCCCCGAAGAAGAAGAAGAAGAAAACCCCAAATTCTCAGCTTATTAATTTTTTTCTGCTTAGTTATCAGATTTCTCTTTTTTTTCATCTGCTACAGAAGCTAAAACCATTCATAATCCTAATTTTATCTATCTCTTTCTCTAACTCTGGATCAAATTTTCGAATTTCAAATTCCAGTTTTGAGTTTAGTAAACGCCGATTCGACTCGTGGGTTTTTATTTTCGGGTAGAAACGAGATTCAGATCTTGAGATTATTGTGTTTTCTCTAGCTGATTTTAAATTGGTGATTTTAAAATTGTGATTTTTCTCCCTGGGGTTTCTTCAGATACTGAGAAAATTATAAAACTTTAGAGATGAGTGAAGGTGAAGAAGGAGACAAATTCCCGCCGAAAAAGGAGATTACACAAGAGTCTGATGTTCTGATGAAGTCATTGGTGAGGCAACTCGACTTTACTGGCATCTCATCCTCCGATGTGGACCATTCACACTCTAATAAAGCTCCAGTCACATCTTCTTCGATGCCTTCACCAGCTGTGACGGCTACACTGCCGTTTACAGCGAAGATGGTGACTCCGATTCCACCGCCGCCACTATATCAGGACCTCCTTTACGTCCCAGTTAGACATCCGTAAGTTTCTGTCTGATTCCTTAAAGAAAAATTTGAACTTTTTGGATATAGATTGTGAAGTTATAGAGATTTGTGTATTGATTGTTCTATGTTGCTGAATTAAAGCATAGATCTTTAAAGGTGATTTATTTGAATGTCTTATGCCCTATGTTTGAAAGCTTATCTACAAGGTTTGAATTTTCAGAGTTGAGACTTTTTACTTCTCTTTTATTATTGCAGGAAGCCCGAATCTCCGAAATCGAAGCCAAGGGCTGTGGTAGAAGCTAGAGATGGAACTCCTCAGAAGAAAAAACAATGTAACTGTAAACACTCACGGTGCTTGAAGCTGTAAGTCTTCATCAAACTATTGATGAGCAACTATTTCTTATGTTTGTTTCGTATTTCTCCTTTTATGATTGATTTACATATGATTTGGATCAGTTATTGTGAATGCTTTGCATCTGGTACTTACTGTGATGGTTGCAACTGTGTAAATTGTTTCAACAATGTTGAAAATGAACATGCAAGACGAGAAGCTGTTGATTCAACTCTGGAACGGAATCCAAATGCATTCAGGCCTAAGATTGCTAGCAGTCCACATGGCGGACGAGATAATAGGGTAATGTTATTTAGTTATTGTGTGATGCTCTTTAAACTGTTGGTCTTAAGCTGCTTAGACAAGGTATATATTTTAACTCAATGTGCAGGAGGAGGTTGGTGATGTTGTTATGTTAGGGAAACACAACAAAGGCTGTCACTGCAAGAAATCGGGATGTCTTAAGAAGTATTGTGAGTGTTTTCAAGCAAACATTCTTTGTTCTGAGAACTGCAAATGCTTAGATTGCAAAAACTACGACGGAAGTGAAGAGAGACAGTCTCTTTTTCATGGTGACCATTCCCATAACATGGCTTATCTCCAACAAGCAAATGCTGCTATAACTGGAGCTATTGGTTCCTCTGGCTTTGTATCTGCTCCAGCTCCTAAGAGAAGGAAAGCTCAGGAGATTTTCTTTAATCAAGCAACCAAAGATTCATCTATTCATAGGCTTGGCCAGGTAAATCCGTTACACAAAATCCTCAAGTTTAGTTGCTTGGTCTTGTTAAATATTCTATATGGTTTCCTTATCTGTTCCCTTGGTTAAGGAAATAAGAGATCTTATAGTATATAATAATTTGATATCAGGCAAATAATGGAAGAACTACTTCGAAAACTAGTTCTCGTGCTGGAGGCAATGTCCTGTTAGGCCCAACCAAACCTGTATATAGGTAAATGTCTGATCTCTGATGTGTTTATAATGTTAAAGTATGATCCGAGAGATGCAGAAACTAAGTTAATAGATTTGTTTTCTTTTGAAAGGTCTCTTTTGGCAGACATAATTCAACCAGAGGATGTGAAAGCACTTTGTTCTGTTCTGGTTACTGTAGCTGGAGAATTAGCCAACACATTAACAGAAAAAAGATTAGAAAATGAGAAAAAAACTTCTTCTGAGAAAGCTGTTAATGGGAATCAAGCTGACAAATCTAGGCCAGAAGATACCAATTCAAATGACTCTAAAAGAAGATCAATATCTCCTGAAACTTTGTCATTGATGTGTGATGAACAAGATACTATGTTAATGGTTGCAACTTCACCTAAATTTTCAGTGCAACCCAACTCTCAGCTACCAAATGGGCAAGACCAGGTTTATGCAGAGCAGGAGAAAGTAGTATTAACCAAGTTCCGTGACTGTCTTAACAAAATTATCACCTGCGGCGAATTCAAAGGTTACATTTCTTATCTCACAAAATGGAATATGCTCAAACATAAGATTCATGTTCTAAAAGCTTCTTCTTGTTTGTTTCTTTGTTGCAGAATCAAATTGTTCTATGTCAAGAATGGATCTAAACTCACCTATAAGCACCACTGTCAAAATCGAGCCAGTGGTTCAACTAGGACCAGTTGAGAATGGAGTTTCACAAACCACAAAACAACCTTCCCAGCTAACCACAACAACAACAATACCAACACCAAACACATCCTCACACAGTCATCATCATAAAACTCCTGCTTTGCCTGAGAAGAAAGACCTCTGAAACAATATTTACTCATTTAGGACTAAAATAACTTTACAGAGACCAAACAATGAAGCTGAATCCACCTCACCATGCCTAATTTACGAGGTAATGCCATAACCACTCCTTTTCTTCTAATACAGAGGAGACATCACAGCTTCAACGCATTAGAAAGGTGATCAGAGACTATGATTATATAACTATGCACACAATTTTGATTGTGTTATTAGGCTATTTTTTTCCCTACAAAATTTTCACTGATTCTTGATTGAGTTGTTTCTATATGAATTGTTGTCATTATTACATTGCTACTTACCATTAGCAATCACAGCGACACTTACTACTATATATTAATGTTTTAGGAACAATTCTCAATGCTTTTTTCAAGAGAAAGATTCATATCTAAGCAAAGAGAGACTTACCTTATCTTACATTATACACTTTCGTAAACATAACAAATGAAATATTACAACAATATTGAAGAGACTCTAGAGATACATACAAACACTCATCATCAAACCTAAACAAAAACAGACATGAACCTATAAGCTTGTAGCTCTATCAATAGAGGCCAAAGGTTTATCTAGTGTTGATAGAATCTGTGGCATTGACATTCCACCTGAAACAACAATCTCTGCAAATGAACAACACATCAAATGTTCAGTAGCTTTCCAATGAATGCTATAAAGGACATTTTCTTGGTTCTGAGAGCTCACCTATTCCTTCTCGGACAGAGAGATTTGGTCTGATTACATCATTACTGTTTACAAGTAGTATATCTCCTATGTAAAGGTGGTTTGTGGGAACGTAAACACAGCAAAGTTCCTCCTCAGTTGGATAATTCTTCGAGACCGAAAAGTATGATTACATTAGGTAAACAAAGGATCTCATTATATTGAACTATGTCTAAAATTTATCATTTTTCACTCACTTGGAGAACAACAGTTGATGTGATGAAGCCAAATGCGTATTCGCCTACACGAGGATGTCTGATGATTGCAACTTCCTTGAAAGCTTGTGTATTTTGATCTGAAAAAGGGGAAAGAAAACATCGATATGAACAACTAAGATTCGAAAAGTTTCGATCAAATGACATCTTTTAAGTAAGACCAGGTGAAATGGCAGTGCTGATTTGTTTGGAGGCATTGTAAATATGACGAACAAATGGCATCCGCTTGATAAACCACTCTCCAAGGTTCAAAACCGAAGCCCCCAACCATGACGACATGAACACCCCAACCAAGAATATGAATGCAATGGAAGTTAAAAAACCAAAACCTACAAAAACCAAAATCAAACTCATGTCAGAAACTGATATAAAGTTGATAAAGAGAGAGGGACCAACTCAAATGCTTACCAAATATGTTGATACCAAGATGTGCATATATTGGAGAGAAGAATCCATCAACAAAGTGAATAAACCACCATGTTATATAGAAAGTAATTGCCATAGGAAGTAAGATAACACTACACAAAACAAATTAATATATCAACAAAAAGTTTAGAATCTGTGACAATTTCATTAAACTCTTGCTTACCAGCCTGTCATGAACTTCTTTGAAGCCCAGCCTTGAATGAACAAGCTTAAAGTCTGCAGTTAAAAATAGCTTAAAGCATCAAACCATAATGCTTTCTCTGTATGAACAGATCCAAACTAAAACACTTAGAATGAAAATTCATACTTTACTTAATCAAAATAAAAAGTTCGAATTTTTAATAACTTAAGAGCAACCAAGATCAGTGTTTGACTAAATCTAGCTTAAAAATCAATCCAATTTCTATTGTTAATTTCGCATGGGAAATTGAAGAACTTAGTAAGTGGATCAAAGTGGAGACCTCGTTGTTGGATTGATGAGATGAAGAGGAAGAAGAAGAAGATGGCTTCGAAGTAGAAGAACCATCGTTTTTATCGCCGGAATCAGCGACGGGAATCAGAAGGTCTCGATCTCTTTCTCGATTAGCCATCACAATAGATGGCTTCTCGTCTCCCATGGCCCAGTTATCTTGGAGAAGAAAGAAATGCTGGTGACTTTTTCCGGCGACTGTTCTGCTGTGATGGCTCTTAAGCTAAGCTAACTCAACTTGAACCTCTTTGTCTTTGTCGCTTTTTTTTNACTCAATGTAAAATAATATTTTCGATCAAAGTGCTTTGAATAATATAATATATCATCAAATATTTGATCTAGTTCAAATCATATAATTATAATTATTATAAAAAGATATTTTACTTTTTATGATTTTCAAATTTAAAAATAAACACTTTATTTGGAGTCTTTCCATTTTATAACAACAGAAATATCATTATTAAATTTTAACGCAAGTTCAAATATATGTGTATATAATTATTTCTTATAACATGTTAATAGGTGGATTTTGTTATAATTTATACAATTTGGTGTAATAGCATAATTAATTTTTGGGTTATGATTTTTGTTTGTAAGGGCAATTTAAATGTATGTGTGTTGAGAATTTGATTTTGTGTTAAACTCAGGTTGCACCTCAAACCGTCTCTGTTAGGCGGGAGATCACTTACCTACTCACTTGGTTCACTCACTTCCAACCTTAACGAGCAATTTATATTCTTCTGCTGTAATTTCAATATCGTAACTACTTAGGGCAACAATCAGCTTTCTCTTGTAACTCAGAAAATTTATCTTTAATGGAAATTTTAGAGTAAAAAAATAAAATAAAAATAAAATAAAAAAAATAAACAAATAAACTAAATGATAATGAATAAACTAAAACTAAAACTAATATAAATAAAAAACAAACTCAATCTTAACGGTAAGACTCCTGAATGAGTATTGTCAAATCCTAGTCCTCCATAATAGATATGAGTTCTCCAGTCATATCTATTCAATCTCTTGGTGTTATAATATGTACTTTCTTCTTCTGTAATCAACTCTTGGACATGTTGCAAAGTGTTGGTGTCATCTATTGTTTATATGTTGCGGAAATAGCTTGCTTTGCCGAAACCTTCGTCGGAAAAATGACCAGAACCCATCTGGGTCTTTGTATGTCGTCCGAATCTGTGAAAGTTTATGATTTAACCGCCCCAAGTTATTTCCATTGCATGGTCAGCTAAAATAGTAAATAACTCTTTCGGCCAGTATCCTACTAATGAATTATCGGGTCCTACACTTAACCACCAATTTCCACTAATGTAATCCTAAATTTTTATTTTATTTTATATTTATTAGAACTGAAAATATGATATACTTAAATTAAAATAAAGTATATTAAACTAACATAGAAAAACTAACCTTCCATACAAGAATTGTGATCTCAAACTGCCCACCTCCAAAACTAGATATAGGAGAAATAGTGCCTCCCAACACAATTTCTTTGCTGGTTTGTATAAAACCAGGTGTTTGAAGGTTATAGCCTCCTGTTGTTGTATATGCATCACTCTGAAAAATTATCAATGTTACTGTTGTATATTAAAATGCAGAAATTCAACCTAAACTATGTTAGTGTGTGTAATTTTAAGTGAAAAAACTAAGGAATAAAAAAGCAAAACTAAGGAAAAAAAAAGCAAAACTAAGGAAATAAAAAAGCAAAACTAAGGAAAAAAAAAAGCAAAATAATATACTAGATGTATTAAAATTTTTATTTATAATATTAAAAGAGGAATTACTAATTAAACCAATAACATGTTATCAATGTTTTCAAATATTTTGGGTTTTCATAATTAATTTAACCATTGATATTTTTGTTAAAATATTCCAAACTAAGTACTTAATGATTTTTTTCTTATTAAGAAAAGTTCTGTTGTACAAATGATATCTTATTATATAACAAAATATGTTTCTTGAGAGAAACAGAAAGCTTAAAAATAAAGTAGTAAAATTTTATCATGTTGTTTTAAATTTACTTTAAATAATGACTAATATTATTTTAAATTCTGGATTCTGACTAAAACAAAATTTCGATTTGAAGTATAAGTTGATTTTATTCTTATTTTCCATTTCAAACTTTGTTTGAAAATAACTTGAATGATATATAGAAAAAAAAAGAAAAAAAAAAAAAAAACTTGAATGATATATAGTGAATGAAAGGTTTTTAGTTAGAAATAATATTTGTGTTGTTACTGTTACACACACAAACAAGGCTAATAGTAGAAATATATAGTCAATTCTATAGTAAATCCAGCCAATATGAAAATCAGTCAATTTAAATATCTATTTTTAATAGTATTACTATGGATCAATTAAGTTTGAAAAATTAATTTAGCACTAATAAATTATATAGTAAAAACAATGATAATTAGATTGATAATTAATGGAAGTGATGCTTTTGCTGTCGAAAAATGTGAACTAAATACAAAAAAAATAAAAAAGAGACATACCGTCCAAAACACGAAGAGTCTTGGCTTGTTGTCATGGTATAATCCCTGGCATACCTAAAACATTGAATAATCTAATTATTTTGTATTTGTCACGTATATATATATATATGATTAAATTAAATAACTAAAAAAAAAGAAAATAAACAATACATAAATATAAATTATTCACCTGCCATCCTACTTAGATTGTATTAAGATCATGCTTCTCATAATCTCCAGAGACTATCCAAATTTGTGAAATATTCAACTCGTCTTTGTACTCAACTACAGGTTCCCACACATTGACTATGGCTCTTGTCCCATATAGCTTATGTAGTCGATCAGTAGTTACTACTGCATACTGTTTATGATGTATTATAGGGTTTAGTTGATGAGCCCTAATCATTATTTTATATATTAATACCTAACCAAAAAAATATTTATACTCACTATACCTCATGTTTAGGGCTAAAACTAATGTTGTTTTGGGTTTCTGGTTTTGGCCAACGATTCAGCGCAGTTGTGTTCTGAACTGGCACTGTGCCTTGGGGACATTGGGCTGTACTGACATGTGCTTCTGATGTATACCATTGACTTTTTTTTGTAGGTCTAATCACACTTGGAATCTCTGAAGGCAATTCCTATAAAAAATATGATTATTAGTGTCAACAAATTTTTAGGGTTTTTATTAAAAAATGTGTTTAAGATAAGTGATTAAATAAACCTGTAGCTTATGATATTTTAATAGAGGATTTTGAAAAGCGGGTTGTTTATACTTGTCTACACTCTACACAGTTGACAATATCACCATATGTATCTAAAATCTGTAAAATATATTTCAAAATTATAATTAGTATATAATTAGCTTTTTTAAAAAAAAATAAATTCAACAATGACCTTCATTTATTTAATAAATATTAAAATTAGAGAACCTGAGTGGTTACGGAATGTGACAAGTTGATGACCACAATAAGTAAGAAGAGGCGAAGAATCATCATGATCTCTTGGCGAAGCATCTAAAGCAATCGATTACACACAATTATATATTATTAACAGGGGAAAATATTAAAAATATCATGTACATTTAAAAAGTAAACGAAATAATTCTCGACTTACAAATTGTCAGGGATTTGATCTCAGATCTATTGGAACAAATACAAATTGTTTTACCAACTGTGTTACCGAAAAACTTTAAAAATTATATAATTATCTTATATATAACCTATAAACGTATAATTTAACACAATTAAAAAATTTAATTTTTTTTGTAATTCGTACAATAATTTTGTTTTCTAATTTCAAATATAAAAAATTTAATTTAATCATAAATCTAAATATTTATAAATTTTAAAACTATTTTATTTTAATAATATAAACTATAACATATATTTTAATTTAAAATACAATTTTAAATTTTAATAATTCTAATCATTTTATAAATTTATAATTTCAAACGTAAAATTATAGTTTTAAAAATTAAAAATTAAAAATATAAATAATAGTTAGTATTATTGAAAGCTAAAATTTTAATAATATTAACTATTACTTATATTTTAATTTAAAAATACATATNTAGTCTTATTAAAATTATGTATTTTAAAATTAAAATCTAAATAATAGTTTATATTATAAAAATAAAATAATTTTGAAATTTGTAAGTATTTAGATTTATGATTAAACTAAAATTTTTATTTTTGAAATTAGAAAAAAAATTATTGTATAATTACAAAAAATTTTAAAATTTCTAGTTTTGTTAATTGTGTTGAGTAATATGTCTATAGGTTATATATAAGATAATTATATAATTTTCAAAAGTTTTTTGGTAGCATAGCCTAAGTTACAGTTTTAATTTTAATTTTATATACTCAAAACGACGTCGTTTTACATTTAACGGATTAGATAATAGATAGATAACACCGTTTAAATTTTCCGTTAACTGAGTTAACGTCGGGACGAAAATGGCCGGTCAACACAAAAATTTGTGATTTAAATAACAATTTGTAAGTTAAAGATTATTTCATCCACTTTTTTAAAAAAAATATTATAAAGCTTTCTTTCTATTTTAGGAAACTATACCACCATTATCTAAAAGTGATAATGGTTTTAAACTTGGTTTAGTTTCTTGGTTTAATTCACAAACACCACAATACACGATCAATGTGAGCAGGTCTGGCCCAATGGGATGTGGTGCCTAAAGCAAAAAAAATAAAATATTTTAAATAGAAGACGGTAGTGTAACTACTCTCGAGACTTCACACTAAGTACTTCCACACTCAAGCCACTAAACTACATTGAATTTTTAAAATTTATGCCCTTACCTTTATATATATTTTTTCTGCGCCCCAAGCAGTGGCTTGTCCTGCTTGCAGGTAGGACCGGGCCTGAATGTGAGATCTGAGATACGCGATTACCTTTAGCTATGACTAGTTTTACGGACGTGGTGTGGCTATCTATGATCTCTTAGGCGTCCCTTGAAGTTCTTTTAACTAATCAACTTTTTAAAAAGGATATGTGATAAAATAAAAGAACACGAAAAGTTTAAATTTATTATACTCTTCTGATCATAATGTTTCATATACATGTTTTATATATAAATTAATTTTCGTAAAGTAAATAAATATAAATATAAATGTAAATTATATAACTATAATTAAAGGTAAATTTCTTAAATAACATTAATTTATTAATATAATTTTCCATATTTTTTTAAATTTTTCTTTAATCATATTTTTTATTATTTCTATAATTTTTATTATTTATTTTGACTGTTAAACTTTTTTGGTCGATCTCTCAATAACCGCTTCATGCCCGTCTCTAGGGGAGACAGATTTGGCAAATGCCGAAGGCTCCACCAATAAATTCAAAAAATTAATAAGATAAAAAGACCCAATTTAAAAAAAAAATTTATTAAAGAAGTTTTTTTTTCCCAAGGGGCTTCTTGAAAGATGAGAGGGGGCTGAACCTCTTGGTTTAGTTTTCTTTTGTAGTCACTAGTCAGCAAAAACTTGTTGGCTAACTCTTCCAATAAAACCTCTTGATCTAGTGACAGGACATGTTTTAATCCTAATAATACTGCAAGTGCACAGTCTATACAGTAGTATAAAAGGAATCGAATCCACCGGGAGCAACGATCACACAATGATTGACAAAGTTTAAAAACCAAACTGAGAAAAAGTATATGATGAATATGTGTTCTGCATCAAACTTAAGAATGCTTAACAAACGTTTTAAAAACAGTAAAGAAGGCACTAGGTATTAGGGACTTGGGATTGAGGTTTCGGAAATCGAACTACTATTCAGGATCATTACTAAACCGCATCAGACTCAAACATAAACGACCTACCATACTACTTCCGCAGCTATGATAGCTAATGATTCAGAATCCGAGCATCTAAGCTTCCGCTTGATCTCGGCAAGACTGATCATGCATTAATCAAGGGTTTGATATGTCTACGGTATCCTAACACTCAGCTTCCGTTGGCTTAGGACTTAACCGCATCATCTACACTAGTTCCAGTGGTTCACAAGCTTTCGAAATGTGAATCTAACCTAACATGATCTAATTCATTGATCAAGTGAATCTGATTGACAAGTTCAATGTAGATGATAATGAATCCATGATCTAACATCCTATCTAAGTTCAATTCCCTAACCTAATCCCTAGAACCCTAGCAACCTAGCAATTGAACTACTCACTCATCATCAAAACAAAATCACAACAACAAATCACAAAAACAAAGTTCATAATTGAATTAACAAATTGAAATTGAGATTTAGGATTAGAAGAACTTCTCCAATTCGAATTCAGTGTTCTAGAGAGATCCTAGAGCTTCAAAATCGCCTTAGAGAATTTAGAGAGAGAGAAACTTATGAATTAAATCGTTTACAACCGTTTTTAAAACCCAAAATCGCGAAACAGAATTCTGTTATTTTTAAG
>KE157102.1:0-40724 GCA_000411055.1 Leavenworthia alabamica
GGTCTCAGATGGGTTCAAGACATTCAAGTATGATGTCTCAGTTTATTCATGACAGCTCAATCTCTGTTCTTACATGTGTTTTGATCGTTGCTCTTGGTCCTATTCAATTAGGTTTCACTGTAAGACTAATTAAAAATCCCAACTGTTTGAGAAATCATATTTTATTGTTTCTGATTTGTGTTCATTAAATTTTCTTTTGATCAGTGTGGTTATTCATCTCCAACTCAAGATGCAATCACCAAGGATCTTTGTTTAACTTTATCTGAGGTAATAGATCAATCTCTGTCTGGTTTTAATCATCGCTTATTTTAGTCGTATTTGACGTTGATCTCTTGCTCCTAACATACACATAGGTTTTACATAGAATATCTTATGTAAATACAATTTCCTTTTTTTTTTTTTTACTTTTTTACCATCGAGAGTTTAATATATGGAAAATATATAGAGGATCTTAGTTTTACAACGGTAAAATTAAAATAGAATCAAGAATTCAAGATTCTAAATACAATTTCCTTTTATGTTTATTTACCATTGAGATATTTACTTTAAAAAATGTAAATGTAAAAATACAATTTCCTTTTTTTGCTTCCGACCAAGAAATCTCTATATAATCATATTAACTTTACAATGTCTCATATCTCAATTTCATAATTCTTCTTCTTCTGTTTTTTGAGAGAACCTTAATCTCTTGTCTGAATCATGAAGAGATCTTCAAATTCTTCATCGTCTACTAAAGGCACTACCACGAGTTTAACGAACAGACTTAACACCATCTTCAAGAAAGGTGACGAACTCACGACTCTCTGTGAAATCGAGCTTTGTTCCATTTATTATGGACCAGACGGTAGATTGTCGATATCTCCGGAGGAGAAAGAGATAGTAAGAAACTTGGCTTTAAAGTACAAGAACGCAACCAAACGCAAGAAGTGTCAAACCCTAGATGAGTTTCTTGAAAAGAAGAAGAACAAAGATAAGAAAGATGATAACAATAGTTCGAAGAAGAAGAAGACTTCAAAGTATCCTGAATGGTATCCAATCTTTGATCATTACTCTAAACCACAACTCTCTTTATTGACCAAGACTGCACAAGCCAAACTCGTTAACTTGCAAGAACGGCTTCGTTTGGTTGAAACTATGAAACAGAGGAAATCAAACTTTGTTTACCAACAGAAACCAAACCAACCTAACCAGTACTCACTCCTAATGTACAATCATCAAGATTCTAGTTTCACAGAAATCCCATTCTCTGCATCACAACTCACCAATCTCCCACTCTCTTCTTCATCAAACTCCAATCAACTCATTCCTTACGAGAATAACTTCATGATGCAACCAGAGAATATGAGTATGAACATGGTTTGTGCCTCAAACTACTCTGCTTTACATTCTGTACAAGAACCTCCATTAATGCAGCTTCAACCACAAGAACCTGGATTAATGCAGCTTCCATTACAAGAACCAGAGTTTTATGG
Source organism: Leavenworthia alabamica (assembly GCA_000411055.1). Lineage (NCBI taxonomy): Eukaryota > Viridiplantae > Streptophyta > Magnoliopsida > Brassicales > Brassicaceae > Leavenworthia > Leavenworthia alabamica. The sequence continues at coordinate 1,473 of KE157102.1, forward strand.
CTTTCATCAAAATATGTCTTTGACGAGTAATAATGTTCCTAATCTCCCATACGCAGTTCCACATGAGTTCTCTTCTGAATTGCAGCAGATGATCCCTTATGGTAATAGCTATGATGGCAACACATCTTCTCAACCATCTCTCGGCAACGAACCTAACAGTTATTGTAACTCAAGATTTCCATACTAACAAAGCTGTAGTGAAGCATCAATATAACCTTGTCTAGAGTCACTGGGTGAATAAAGCAATGACTTCATCATGCTACCGTTTCTATTACTTGAGTATGATTATAACTACATAACAAATCCATCTGTTTAGATTTTGTTTTGTTTTAACTTTTTAGTTTTTGTTTGGTTGTTTGTTTTTGACATCAACTTCTATTCAATTCCCTTAAAATACTCTTCGACATTAAACATCTATCACCTACATGACTCCAAAACAATCTCAAAACATCATTATCACCAATATAAGAACCACTAATAGATTTATACAGTTTCAAGTTCACCATCAACCTTCGATTATACATAACATCAAACAAAGCAGAAGCTTCACTAACCTTCCCTGTTCTCCAATATGCATACGCCATGCTTATATATATAACACTTTAGCGTAGTTGTAAATGGACAAAGTCACAACTTAGTGGCAGGAGAGGTTGCTACAAGAACTTGTTTTGATGGCATTGAGACTCACAGGTTCTGATTTTTTCCTCTAGCCTTATAGTTGTAGGTTATGATTGGTATGGTTGTAATATTCGTTTGTTTATTTTCAAATAAGCAAGGTGTATGGAGACAACACACAAATCCTGTGGGAAAGAGCTGGCAATGGAAGATGGATAAGTCTTCAGTGATTGTGAAAGGTAAGTATCTTAATATTTTTAGCATAAATTCGCACTTCATTAAATATTTAAAAGTATATTGTGGACATTTTCAATTTTTAGGATTGAAAAATTATCCATTGTATAAAACAAAACAAAAACCTTTATTTAAAAAAAAATCTGAGTTAAGCTAACAAAGACATTAAGCTATGATGAAAGAAAACAAAAACTGTCTGAAGCAGTCTCCTTTGACTTCTCCAACAAGTAAACATTACATTTACAGCCCATAGTATTCCCAAATTTTTTAAATTAGTAAGACCTCGTTGCTTAATCCTTTCTTGTACACCACGTTTTTGAAATCATATTCTTCTTTAAATCAAATCTCTAGATCCTTCACATTTTGGAAACAAAATCCAAAGAAGCTTTTTTTGACATTTTCCGGTTTAAATTTGCATTTTACTTCGTCAGGGAGGAGAAAGGTTGAAGCATTTTGTTTGTTCTTGAAGCTTTGAGATATAAGAAATTTTATAGATTGGGATTTGCAGTGTAGAGAATCAAAAGATGAGTTCATACGAAAGTGATGAAATAGGGGAGGCTAGGTTTAATCTACAACAGCGGCTTATGCATGCGGGAAGCTGGTATCAGATGGGTTCAAGACATTCAAGTATGATGTCTCAGTTTATTCATGACAGCTCAATCTCTGTTCTTACATGTGTTTTGATCGTTGCTCTTGGTCCTATTCAACTCGGTTTCACTGTAAGACTAATTAAAAATCCCAACAGTTTGAGTGATCATATTTCATTGTTTCTGATTTGTGTTCATTAAATTTTCTTTTGTTCAGTGTGGTTATTCATCTCCAACTCAAGATGCAATCACCAAGGATCTTGGTTTAACTTTATCAGAGGTAATAAACCAATCTCTGTTTGGTTTTAATCATCGCTTATTTTAGTCATGTTTGACCTTGATCTCTTGCTCCCATGTTTCTAGTACTCTGTGTTTGGTTCTTTGTCCAATGTGGGTGCTATGGTTGGTGCAATTTCCAGTGGTCAGATTGCAGAATACATTGGACTAAAAGGGGTATAGTTTGTTTGTTGATTCTTGATTCTTCTATTTTTAATCCAAACTCTTCTTTCTTGCTTTTTCTTAATCTCTAATTGTGTTTATCTGGACAGTCTATGATGATGGCTGCAATTCCCAATATCATTGGATGGCTTTGCATATCATTTGCCAAAGTTAGTTATTTGGATTTTAACTCGTTGGTTGACTTTAACTTGCTACATAACTCTCTGGTTTTTGTAGGATACTTCTTTTCTTTACATGGGAAGACTTTTAGAAGGCTTTGGCGTTGGGATTATCTCTTACATTGTAATACTAATCTCTGCTTGTTGTTTGCTTATGAAATAACACATTCCAGTATATATTTATGTAACTTGTTTTCAGGTACCTGTATACATCACTGACATATCTCCAGAGAAGATGAGAGGAGCATTGGGTTCGATTAACCAGGTTTGACATGAGTAGTGTGACTAATTTTTGTGAACTGACTAGTAATGCTAAACAATACATGTTCTTGATGTAGCTTTGTGTGACAATTGGAATAATGTTAGCATATTTACTTGGTCTCTTTCTTCCATGGAGAATTCTTGCAGTTCTTGGTAAAACACAAAGCCTTAGACCCTTTTGTGATTATGAACTATTAACTAAACTCTAATCACTTTCTTTGTTCTCTTCATTTCTAGGGATATTGCCATGTACAATATTGATACCAGGCCTCTTTTTCATCCCTGAATCCCCTCGTTGGTTGGTACGTCTTCAATAGTAAAACTTTAAAAAGAAACGAAGGGAGTATATAAGTATATAACATCATTGATCCACTCTTATGGGATGCTTTAATTCGTCAAAATGTAGGCAAAAATGGGTATGACAGATGAATTTGAAACCTCATTACAAGTTCTTAGAGGATTTGAGACGGATATTACAATTGAGGTTAATGAAATCAAGGTAATTTTACCATTTCCTTTCATAAGGTACTTGAAGAAGAGTGGTTTTCAAAATCTTATTCTTCATAATTTCTACAAACCTGCAGAGATCTATGGTATTAGCTACAAATCTAAATACAGTTCGGTTTGTAGACCTCAAGCGCAGGAGATACTATTTCCCACTTATGGTACAATGGAATATATACTTAATCTACCATAAGAAACATTATCTAAAAACTCTGTTTGTTTGTATGTGTATGTAACATAACAGGTTTGTATAGGGTTGCTTGTACTTCAACAACTAGGTGGAATCAATGGTGTCTTGTTCTATTCCAGTACTATATTTGAATCTGCTGGTAGGCACTTGCTCTGTGAACACCTTTAAAGCTTTTTGTTTCATACTCTTACTTAATTTTACATTTTTAGGAGTTGCATCGAGTAATGCAGCAACATTTGGGGTCGGTGCTATTCAAGTAGTGGCGACTGCAATATCAGCATGGTTGGTGGACAAAGTTGGTCGTCGGCTTCTGCTTACTGTGAGTATTGATTCATTAGTTTCTCTCTTAGAGTAAAAATTTTAAGTCATATTCAAGAATAACACTAATACTAATGTAAAATGTTTTCAAGATCTCATCGGTTGGGATGACGATTAGCCTTGTAATTGTTTCTGCTGCTTTCTATCTTAAGGTACTTTGCTTTTTAATTTTTAACTGTACAACAAAACTCGAGATTATGAGTTTTAAATCTCTTGTCGTAGGGGTATGTATCTCCAGATTCAGACATGTACAGTTGGTTGAGCATCTTGTCAGTAGTTGGAGTTGTGGTAAGTTACTTACATAGCAAAACTCTCTGGTTTTATCTGCTTCTTTAACTTTGTTGAAATTGAATCATATTACAGGCAATGGTTGTTTCATTCTCATTAGGCATGGGACCAATTCCATGGATCATTATGTCTGAGGTATAAACAAGTTGGTGTTATAAGAACCAAGAAGCGAAAAAAACTGATTAAACTCATACCTTTACTTTGTTTATTGTTTGATAAACAGATCCTTCCTCCAGACATAAAGGGTTTAGGTGGAAGTATTGCAACTCTAGCCAATTGGTTCTTCTCTTGGTTAATCACCATGACTGCAAACTTGCTCTTAGCCTGGAGTAGTGGAGGTTTCTCTTTCTTTCTCTTATAAGACCATTAGAGACAATAGAGCAATTTCTTGATGGGTTTTTTGGTTATTTTTGTGACAGGAACTTTCACTCTGTATGGGTTGGTTTGTGCATTCACAGTGGTGTTCGTCACTCTATGGGTTCCTGAGACTAAAGACAAAACGCTTGAAGAAATTCAAGTCATGTTAAGAATCTTACTATGAGTAAACTCAAAACGACTTCATTCTTTGTATTCCTTTCTAGTTTTGGACAAGAACAAGAAGAAACAAAGAAACGTCAGATTTTACAGCTCTGTTAATAACATTTGTTTGTTTGTTTGTTGTGTGTAAATAATCACATTACCTTCTCTCATATGTACATAAACACACTCTTTCAAGTATTTGTAATTTTGTTAAAATCTTCTCAGAGATTACAGATTGTGCAAACAGAGAAATCTGAACTCACCATTGCCAAAAGGTTAATGTTTTGTGATCTTTTTTAGAAGATGATTTCGCACGTGAAGCCCATGAGAGGCCCAATGATGTGTTGTAATAAATAGACAGGTTCTTTATAACCTCTCTACCTAATCCATTAGTTGCCTAACCCATCAATTAAAGAATTCTTATGAAAAAATCAAATTCTAATTATTTCATTGACTTATATGTTTAAATTTTATTCGGATGCGCGAAAATTAACACTATCATGGACAAAATTTGTTTTTTGTTTTGAAATGACAGATCCAACAAAATTATAAATCAAACACAATAAAATACAAAATTTACCAGCTCTTCACCGGCGTGCTTTTCCTCCTCGACCGTCTAGATGAAGGTGGCGGCACCACCTTCACCNCATAATCGGTTCCCTTGCTCTCTGAATCCTTCTCTTTCCCATCAGCTTAATGTCTCAACGGACTATAATATTTTGTAAACAGCTTACTGAACTAAATATCTTCACAAGCCACAAGAACAGTAAATTTTCTTACAGTAATATTTTTATGTTTTATATACAAAAAAAACAACAACAGTCTTTAAAATCAAAAGCCGCCCACTCTGTCTGAAGATAAAATTTAGTAGATTTTCTTTTTGTCCATTGGTTTATATTTTCAATATTATTATCTATTATCCACCAATATAATACATATTACATGTCTGACGTTTACACCAATCATATATATATATATAAATATCTTGGGACTTAGGTTAGAGTTCATGTATATTAGAGTTAACTAGTTCAAAAATCAATACTTAAATTATTAAAAAAAGTGCCGGTAATACATTATTTATCATCGAATACACGAAGTTAAGTATTTATTTATAGTATTATAAAGCCCAACAAGGCCCAAACAAACTGAGCGTTTAGAAAAACCGACAAGCCAATGTGTGTCGTTTTCCTGAAAACGACCGACGTGACGTGTTTTGTAAACAGCAAGAATTGTTTTGGTCGTAAATGGATAAGAAGAAGATCGATCACGTGATCAAAAGTCAGAAGAAAAACCCATCATCGTCATCATCATCATCGCTCTCTCTCCTCCAGTTGGATTCATAAAAAAAGACAATTCAATCGTTCCCATCACTCTTTTTCTAATTTCTGTTTATTTTCCCCTGACACTGGAAACTTTTTTCGAGATTTCTGTTTTTTTTCTTCTTACAAAAAGACATAAACTTTTGCTTAAAATATCAATTGGGTCTTTTCGCCACGCGCCGAGCTCGCAATACATCGAAAAGCTTTGATCTTAGACAAGACGGATCTTAAAAAAATCCTACTTGTCCATTAAAACAAAATTTCTATTTTTAATTTTTTCCTTTGTTTTTATTTTTGGAATAAACACTAAAATTAATTCTGCAAAATCACCAAAGATTGTGGATGGTAACATCTTCTCGGTGAGAAACCTTCCTTTTCTCCTGATTTTTAGAAACTCTTAATTATTTTAGATTAAAAAAACAAAAATGTCAATTTTACTCTTTTGTTTTTGTTTAAAGGTTGTTCCTTTGTGATATTTAAAAGATAGTTTTTTTTTTGCTGGGTCAATCTCTGCGGTTTATAAACAAAACATTTGATGTAACTCTCGCTGAAATTTTGTTAATTTTTTTTGTAGTTTTGAATTCTTTGACCATTTCTCTGTTTTTGGTAAGTGACTCAAGTTTGAATCTTTCTTTCAAAATTTTAGATATTTATTTTCCCAATTTCACAAAATTTTTTTGTGATTCTCACGTTATTTGCAGCAAATTCCTTATTGCAATCCAAGTTAATAACATTTTAGGAGTCTCTGATTGATTTTGGATTCGTAATCATGGTGGATCCTTACGAGACACGTAACAATGGTGAAGAAGCATTTCAGATGATTAGATATCAAGCTTATAACAACCATCACAATTCCATATTATCATCTTCCTCATTAGCGTCGCCATTACTGGATTTGAGAGTGTTTTATGTCAGAATCTGCAATTTCAAAGTGGATGATTCAACACCTGAGATCCTTACTGTAACTCATATTCCTCTAGATCCAGATTCACTTTTGGAGATTAATGGTGTTAGAATGAGTCTTTACTCTAAAGAAGGAGAAGGTTCATCTTCTTCTCAACTAAGACGAGATCGTGTTGATAAGAAATCTGAAGTAGCTACTTTTATAAGCACTGATAATATTAGATTATCTGGTAGTGTTAAGTTTGAGGTTTATGATAAAGATGACCTTGTTTTGTCTGGTACTCTTGAGAACTCTGGTTTCACTGGTGTGAAGCGTTGGAACATGAACTGTGAAGCTGAGATTACTGCAGGATCTGGTTTTTTAAAAGAGAAACATATTGGTTGTTCTGAGTTATCATCTCCATTACCAACAATTGAAGTTTATGTTACTGGTTGTTTCTCAGGAACACCTATCATCTTAACCAAGACTCTACAGCTTGGTTTTAGAAAAAAGACTCATCTCAATAGAGTGAATCCTTTAGATTCTATTCCTGAGTATGAAACAAGTGAGCTTCATAAAGGAGACTTATCTCAGGTACATTGAATGGTTTACTTAGATCTGAGTCTTCACAAGTGATTGAATAACCAACATGTTTTGTGCAGGTAACAGAGTATTCAAGATACAAAGAAGACTATGAAGGAGATTACAATGACATGTATTGGAATAGAGAGTATATAGAAGGTGAAGATGGAGAGATGTCATGGTTTAATTCTGGTGTAAGAGTTGGTGTTGGGATTGGTCTTGGTGTATGTGTTGGTCTTGGTATTGGTGTTGGTCTTTTGGTACGTACTTATCAATCAACCACTAGGAACTTCAGAAGAAGGATCATCTAGTTTCATTCAAATTATTACAATTTACACATCAGTTTTTGACTACTAAACTCTTAAGCTATGTAGTATAATGTTTTTTCATGTGTTTTTTTTTCTGTTTGTGTCTGAAAATTTTGAAAGAACTCGTTCTCTTATTGTTCTTGTGTTTTGTTGAGATTCTAACTTAAAGAAGACAAAGCTTGTTGCTGGTAATGTTAATACACTATGTAAATAAATGTTTTTTTTTAGTGTAAGAGTTTTTCCATAGTGGGCTATTTAATTAAATGTGTGGCCCATCTTTACATGGCCCATTGGAATATGTTTGAATTAATATTATATAGAAAAAAAAAATAGAAACTCATAAATTTATTTTTTTTGTATGAAGAAATACATATTTACTAATTTTGTCCCAATCTTTTCTTTTTACTTATTTTTTGACAAGCCTATTTTAAAATTACAGAAAATAAAATCATTAACTAACGATCTCAACCGTATCTAATGATCCTTGTTTATATCCGACGGTGGTAAGAAGCTCTCCAAACACAAGCCACAAATATTAAAATCAACCTCTTCTATCCTCCATTTCTCCTCAGTTCGTCTCCGATGATTAACAGCTCCACCGTAGCGATATAACGTGGTTATCGTTTGACCACCATGTGCTATGTTGACCGAGTCAACGAACATGTAATCATCTATGATTGACTCCATACTTGTTTCCCAGAAAACTCCATCGGTTTTGCCTCTACCGGATTTTACTCTCACTAGCTTTGTGTCACCGAACTTTACTAGAAGTCCCGTTCGGGTACTGAAGTAACCCCAGACGGTGTGGTGGATCACCTCCGTGTTCGCCGAGCACTGCGCCTTGAGAATATCTGACGGTGTTTCTACCTTTAAGACAAAACAGTCTTCGCCGTTAATGTTTTGTTCGCCAATACAAACGGCGTCTAAGAATAAACTGGCCGTGCATCTTGGGTCTAGTCCCTGCCACGTCATTTTAACACGTGGCACATGTTAAAATCAATCTTTATATTAATATAAAATGTTACACATAATGCCATATACTACGTATACACGATATTATTATGTGAACCTGGAAAAAGCGGCGGAGAGGGCGAGGAGGACCACGGTGAGCTTGAGAAGGTTGAGTGGAGGATTGGTTCCAAGCCACTTTTCCGTCACTACCGGCGCTAATCTTGAAACCGGAAACAACCAGCTCCAAGAACCAAAGGTTTGGGTTCTTTTGCCATAATACAAAACCACCAACCTCGACATTCCCTTTTCCTAGCCTCACCGGCGTAGTAGTCCCTTCATCCACTCCAGCAACCATCTCAGAGCCTTGCATCCTCACCTGCCCCACTGCATACATGCTCTTAACCGCGTTCAAAGCCGCTGGACCTCCGCATGCCGCCACATATTGTTGCACTATGTATTTAGCCGTTGACGCCTCCTACAAATACGAAACTTTTCAACACTTATATGTCTCTTCAATAAAAAAAAAACTTTTTATTACGTACGATGGATGTGACATTAATGGGTCGAGATAGACAAAACTCGAGAGGAACATGAAAAGGAATAAGAGGACTTCCCACAATCTTCAACAACGCTACAAACTCATTATCTGATTTTGACTGCAAATGCATATTAACATTACTCATCGATGAAGACGACGCCGGCATTCTCACATCAGCTGCGACGGCGGTTACGACGGCATGTGCCTTCATGAGAGCACTCATATTCCTCCACCGTCCCGTTGCGTTGCTTCCCATCTTCATAAACATTTCTTCCGGAACCGGAACTTCTAAAACCGTCTCTAACCCATCTTCTCTGTCTAGGTTCGGACAAAGCTTCCTCATCTTCATTTATAATATTATAAATTTTCGTTTATTTTTTTCTATATGATCCGAGAGAAAGAGAAGTAGGGTTTTATTACGGGAGAGATCAATAGATTTTAGAAGATCATGAGAATTAACTTAGAAATAAAAATACTATTCTTGATTTTGTTTTTGTTAATTCAGTTGGCCGGCTTTTATAACTAGGGTGCTCCTTGCTCGTAGCTATCGTGAGACCACGATTTTAGGAGGAGCTATCTAATCTTTATCTCTGTGTATTTATATACATATATAAATTTAAACTGATGTGACATATGCACGAATTTACACTTATATATATATATATCCATAAACGTTGACATACAATATATTTACATACGAATATTTTGATACGTTACATTGTGGTCGTGTACTACATACAAACATACGTGTATACTTATAATAGAATTAACAAAAAATAAAGACTTATATTAAGTAAAGTACTAAGAAACAAACAAAATGAATTATAATAATAGAGGAATCAGATCTAATATATACAATATGAATGGTTAGGTGGGAGACCAATGGTGTATGTAGTCCTTTTTAAATACACAATTAGCTGTAGTTTTTTCTTATACCTTAATTAAAACTCAGGCTATAAGAAATAAAACTTTTACCTGTAGCTTTGTTTCTCCAAGCACAACTCATTACTGTAATTTTTTTAGCAATGTCATATTCAAGATACAAGGAAACAATCAACTTTACTTGTGCGGTCTGGGTTAGGGCCAAGGACTTCTGTAGGACAGCATCTTGAAGTGCTTGAGGCCACAATGGTTCTTGCTACGATCTTAAGGTATTACAGTTTCAGGTTGGGGTCTCCAAGTTATGTTAATGCTCGTTCTTTGCTTGTGACCTTGCAGCCTTAAAATGGTGCTCATCTTCTCTTTAGTAGTCTTTCAACTTAAAAGACTGAAGATCTACCAGTTATTTTAAATTGGTTTCCGGTTTAAACCGGTTTTGGTGAGATCTAATCATTTAATGTACTTCGGTTTAATTCGGTGTTTTTTTTATTTCCATTACGAAAGGCTAAAATGGTCAAAGCCCATAATAAATCCATTATCTTCTTCCTCTAAACCCCACGATACTCTGCAACTCACCAATTTTATGATCATCATATATTGGGCGGTAACAAAATTATTCCTTTTTTTTTTCCCATGAATCCCCTTTTTCTCTTACTTTGCTATAAACATTAATAGAGAAAAGCTTAGAAGGTGAGAAAAACATCAACAGAAAAAACGCACTTAAGGTGTTCGACGAAATTCCGCAGAAAGACTAATAACACTATAGAAGATGCCACTAGAACCGATTCGATTCTTACGAACCAGCGCAGGCGTAATTATTGGTGGGTTTGTGATCATAACAACGGTTTCATCAGCAGCTATAGGAGCATTTCGATTTAGCCTTGAAGAGAAACAGAAGAAAAGTGGATTGGCTTGTAGAGAGTGTCGTGGAAAAGGTTTTTACATATGCAAATTATGCAAAGGAAACGCAACTATTAAATGGTCACCATTGTATGATCCAGTTTGTATCAATCCATGTCTTTGCCCTACTTGTGATGGTCACAGGTTTATTTTTCTCCATTAAACTCTTGAAATCTTTGAACTTTTTGCACTGTGGAAATGTGAACAACGAACAAAACTCGGAGAAGCCATGAAAAAATTGGATTTTTGAACTTTTGCAGGGTACAACGTTGTCTCAACTGCATAGGAAAAGGAATACTTTAGAAGCTTTTGTTTTTTTATATATTTATATATACTATGAATTTTATGTATCCTGCAGAAAAATTGTCATGAGTCTTAATTTTAATGATTTAACATATGACTGTGTATATTTGAACAAAAAAAAAAAAAAAACATATGACTGTGTATTAACTTCTTGCCACAAAATAAAATAAAAATATTATGAGAGAGTAAACAACTAAGAATTTATTAATTTTGTATATTAATAGATGAGCTAAAAATATTGATTTGGTTTCGTTCATTTTTTCCTAGTTTGGGTTCAGTGTAATTAAACCATGATGTCTCTTCTAATAGAGTATTTAATTCCAATGAGTTATTTATTTGCTGGGCAAATTTATTATTATCAACAGGTGTTTGTTCTCTAACCACATGATTTGGAGATGTCAAATGAGTTTTAAACCCTGGAAACATCATTATAATCACTCTGTTGTGAGAGACTTTGAAAATTATGAGTGGAGAAGACTAACTTTACTTATAAAGTTCCATAAACTGAATCAACTTTGTGTCGGAAAAAGTTAACTATCAGTTTTGTTTGATCGATGACAGTTTGGTAATAAGAAATGCTAAAAACTGATGATTAGGCCTAGCCGTTCAGATATTCGGTTCAGGTTCTAGTAGTATCTGACCGGATTCGGATTTTTTGGGTATAGAAATTTTGTATCCATATAGATTTATATAATTTTGGATTGGATTCGGATTCGGTTTTTTTTTTTTTCGGGTTCGCTTATGTTTTTAACAATTAATACATATAAAAATCTAAATATAAAATTATTATATATAAATAAGGTTCGGATAAACATTTATTAAATTTTATTTAAAATATAAAAAATACTTGAAACACACGTGTGTTGAATGATTATTCTTAGGTTTTATTTATTTGTATGTAAATATAGCTGATGAATATAACAACTAAATATTTTAGTAAAATCTTTAAGTTAAAGAAGATGATGATTTTATTTATATATTTTTTTTGACAACAATGATTTATTTATATTTTACTCACATAAGAAGTAAAAGAAACATGAGACACGAAGCTTTAGGTTTTATGGACAAAAAGTGATGTCATAGTTAGCTCCGGTACAAGTGAAGGTGCTTGTTTCGTCGTCATAAGCATAACTATAAGCATCAGGGCAAGCTTGTTTAAAAATTCTCGAGTAATTCGTCGGAGGACAAGTCGCCGGTGTTGAGAAAGCTCCAGTGCAACAATACTCAGGCTTATTAAACGCGGCGCACGCACTCTTACACGCCACAACCTTGTTCTGTGGATCCATAACTTTAAGCTCGTTAGGGCAAGCCGCGTTTAGGTCACCGACACAGCCAGCGTATTTGCAATCTCCAGATCCACCGGAAGGTCTTATCCCCAACTTAACATTGTAACCGTCGACAAGGCTCACGTCGTAGAAGTCCTTACCGCCGTCGCCAACGAGGGTGAATTCAGCTAGAGAGACTGGAGGAACTCCACCTCCGTTACATCTTAAACCTCCGCAATCTCCGGTTACGCATCTACCGCTGCCGGAGCCGTCAAAACTGCAGCCAGTACGAGCCCAGAACCGGCCTGACCATCCCGCTGGAGCTGTGAACTGCTGGGAAGCACCTGGTGCCAATTCAAATCCACCGTCTCCAAGCTTGGGTCCTTTACCGGCTAGGGTTCCGGGCCAGACGGTAGTAGGACAATTGTTCCGGAGAGTAAACACGGTGGCGGAAGCAACAATGCCACCTGTAAATTTCAAAACACACAAAAACAAATCTTAAATAATATAAATAATTCTACAAAACGTTACGTATCAAATAAAAAAACAAATAATCAAAAAACAAAATGAGTTTGATGTTGTTACTTGTGATGAACACAAAGAAGAGAATATAAATACTAGACAAATTCGCCATTTTATTTCTGATCTTGTTTATGTAATGTTGATGATGATGATGAAATGTTAGTGAGAAACCATCCTCTATTTATAAGTGTTTGGTTCGAGGTAATAACATAATTAAGGTTATCATTTAATATTTTGCTTTCTCGTTAGATATTTTCTTTTTGGTTCTTTGAATTTTCTTTGTCTTAATGGTTTTTGCATTTATTACTATAAGCACATTTCTTAGATACGATTTTTCAATATATGAGTTAGATTACTTTAGCAATGAAAAAATAAACTTTATATAATGTGTATTTAAATCACATAGATATTTAACATCTAAACATATATCTGATCTATAATTTCTAGCAAATTTTTCTACCGTTAGAATATCTAATTTTTTAAATAACATATTAAATCATAACATTTATCATATATACTTAAAACATAGAAACATGTTTATAAATCGAACTAACTTGTGTTCGATGAAATAGTAATAGGCTGAATTAAACCCTATCGTGAATTTGAACCCGTTCATTAATGGGTCAACGTTGTTAGGCACTAAAGATATGCCGTGTGGCTAATATCAACAACGGACCCAATTGATTTATTACAACAAAAACGATGTCGTTTTGAAGAAACCCCACATTGGTTTTGTATTTATCGTAAATAACTAAATATTATTATATCATGTAAACAAAGGGTTTAATAATCAGAAGTTATTATTGAATTGTCATTTTATAATCCAGCAGCCACAAGAAGAAGAAGAAGATAAGCTCTTCTTATTGAGATATTAAACATGATTTATTTTCTATTTCACCATTAAACCAATCAAAATCCTTAACCAAACATGATTGGTTTATTTTGACCGGTTACATTAACTCGCTTTTTTTTGGTTTAGTTTCAACAACGCAAACGAAATGAATGTAACAACAAAATATCTTAAAAATGATTCATAGTAATAATGCTTTCATTATTTTTTATCATATGTTCTTGTTTTATATTTTTCCGTACATAAGAAGCAAAAGAAACGTGAGAATGAAACCAGATCCAAACCTCCGGTTTAAACCGGTTGGGGACAGAATGTGATTAAGTAATTAGAACCGGTACAAGTAAAAGTGCTCGAAGCGTCGTCGTACGCATAACTATAAGCGCTAGGACAAGCGTTTTTAAACATAGCCGAGTAATTCGACGGTGAACATGTTTGCGGCGTTGAGTGAGCTCCGGTACAACAAAATTCCGGTGAATTAAACGCCGCGCAAGCACTCTTACAAGCTGCGATAACTCCAGTATAAGGATCTATGATACTAAGCTCGTTAGGGCAAATCTCGTTAATGTCTTCTACACAGCCTGCGTAACGGCAATTTCCAGATCCTCCTTGAGGTTTTATTCCCATTTTGACATTGTAACCATCTACGAGGCTCACGTCGTAGAAATCCATACCGGAATTAGCTGATCCGACGGTGAATTCAGCTAAAGTAGCCGGAGGAACTCCATTGCCGCGACATTTTAGAACACCGCCGCAATCTCCGGTAACGCAACTACCACGACCGGAAGAGTCGAAGTTGCAGCCAGTACGAGCCCAGAACCGACCTGACCATCCCATAGGAGCAGTTATTTGTACGGAAGCGCCTGGAGTTAATTGAAATCCACCGTCGCCGAGAGTGATGCTGTTGCCGGAGAGAGTTCCAGGCCAAACAGTGTAAGGACAACTGTTCTGTAATGTGAACACTGTGGCGGAAACAGCAATGCCACCTTTAAAACACAAACCACAAAGACTTTAAACTGTTAATTACGACAAAAGAGTATACATATTCATGAAAATTAAAACTAGAAAAAACAGAGAAAAAAACAGAGTATTAATTACTTGTGATGAACACAATGAAGATAATGTGAATACTGGAGATATTAGCCATATTGTTTTTGTCTTTATATGTGACAGTGACCCTCTATATATATGTGATGGTCCAGGGTAGGTTATAACTTTTGTTTATCGTTCTCATGCAAAGATGATTGATTTTTGTTAGGAGCTACTCTAAAACCCAACTATATATTATAGCATATCATGCAATATGTGAGTATAAGATCTTTAACACATAGAAAATAGCATTTTATGTGGTCATTGTAGATTAGCTTTATCAGACATAACAGCTGAAAATTATATAAATAAAAATAAAACAAGAAGAGTTTACAGGTTCCTTTAAGTTGTATGATGAACTATGTATCTATAGACATTGTTTAGTTTGGGGTTCGTTTCTCAAAACTAACATGATCTCATTTGCACCTACTCAGATAAAGAGATAAGATGACAAGTGAACAAGTCAAGAAGTGTAAAACAAACAGAAGATGCTTATGTTCCACATGAAAAGATGATCAAACGTAGTAGTTAAAGTGGGTTCTATGCTTTGTCGATCACCGACAAAGTTTTGTTCATATGAGAACTTTTACAAACTGAATCATAAACTTAGAACACCTTTTGACAATAAAGTTTAATGATCTGTTATTGTTTCTAACTTAATGAACACAAGAGATTCACCAAAGTTTTCCTTACCAAGTTCACGACAGCTTCGAATGAGAGTTGTTAACAATGGCATATACAAGACATAACCAAAATGCGACAAAGACACACTTGTCTAATGAGTTTGTATGTTTCAAAGGAACAACAACTTGAAATACAATTATAACTGTAATGTTGTCTCCAGAGAACACAACAGAACCATTTCAAATAGGGTTGGTCACAAAGCTCTAACCAGTGACAAAGATCAACGAAATAACAAATTATAAAATTATTTAAAACATGTATACAGTTTATATATCTTAATTTTTGACAATTAAAAAATATACGTTACCCAATATATTGTAGGATTGATCTAACAATACCTAAATTATTATTTTCATAATATATTTCATTGGTTTTGTAATTGGTAATGATCACATATCTTAGAATCAAGGAATAGTCAAAATCACAATTTTTATGCCTAATCTATCGTAGAAATTTAAAGGATTGTTTGACTTTATATTTAGAAAATTACATAAACAAGGATCGCTACGTTTTGACATTTTCATGCTAATTAAAATAACAATTATATACTAACAACCTAAGTATTTTATGCCTTTGACAGAGTATTATAATTTAAAACATATTTTTAATTAACAAATGAGAGATATTTATTTCTTAAATTACATTTTAAACCATAAACAGTCCTTTCTTTTTGGAAACAAAAATAAAGCCAATATAGATACTTAACTAGAAACGTAGAAAATAAACTAATTTTATTTTAGCAATTAAATAATATTAATATGGTCATATAAGCAATTAAATAAATCAGGAAAAAAAAAAAAAACGAGTATTATCGCTATAAATAAATAAATTAACAACTCTGTTACGTTTTCAATTCGCCGAATCTCTCTCACATCACTCTCCTCATCCTTCTCCGATCATAAATCAAGAAGCCTCTTTCATTCCCAAGGTCACATTCCACAATGTCTAGTAATAACACCAACACGAACGAAGAAGATGCATCAAGCATCTTTGGTTGCAACATCTGTCTTGAATTAGCAAAAGAACCAATCGTGACTTTATGTGGTCATTTGTTTTGTTGGCCTTGTCTTTACAAATGGCTTCATTTAAATTCCAAATCAAAGCATTGTCCGGTTTGTAAAGCTCAGGTTAAGGAAGATACTTTGGTTCCTTTGTATGGAATGGGTAAGCCATCTTCTGATCCAAGATCGAAGCCTAATTGTGGTGCTTCTGTACCAAATCGACCATCTGCGACGAGGATTGAAACAGCTCGGCCTCGTTATGGACAGAGACATCATGGATCTGGTTTGTTTGGAAGGCGTTTAGGGTCTGGTTCTATGCCAACTGGTACTAGGTTTGGGAACTTCTTGTTGTAGTAGAAGTATCTATCATTATCAATAATTTTTTTTTTTTTTTTTACAATTTGTTGAGTTATATTATCGTCTTTGGATTTTTGCATCGGCTTGTAATAATTATGTTTTGATTTTTACGTCTTCAATATAAATTCTGTTTTGGCATCAGAGTTCATTGTTTTGTCTATCTAACATTCTAACTCAATACATGGGTTATGTCACACGAACTGTTGTGTTTGTGTTGTCTTGTAAAGCCCAAGTAATATTTTAATGGGCTCTAATGGCCGCTAATGGCGTTACTGGGGCCTAATGGGCCCTAATTTGGTTCGGAGGTTGTTATGAGTAGCTCAAAAGACCCAAAACTACGTATAGGGCAGAATCAACACCGGTTCAAAACGGTGGGGTTTTGATCAAATATAATTTTTTTTAAGTTGGAGAAAAAGATTATTATAATAAATTTTTTAACAACGGGCCCAGATAGAACAAGTTGCATATCCAAGGGTCCACGTACATACATTGCACTTTGGATCCCAATGATTTAAATATAACTTATGATTGCGTTTCTTCTTGTCTTATCCTAATAATAATCATAATATTTAGTCAAAATAATAATAATAATAATATCTAGCATTCTTTAGTAAATAAAAATAAAAAATCTCTAGCATTTTATTGAGTTATTTTTATTCCGAATAAAAACTAATAAGCATTAAATATTAAAATTGTACAAAGAAAATAATTAACCAAAAGCAAGCTTCTATACAAATTGCTTTTGTCCTAACCAAAAAATTGCATACTTTTTGTCTTTTCTTACTTTTTTTATTTTATTTTTCTTTTAAAGTGAAATATAATAATGATAATTCTTTTAGTTATACTTCTCGTCGGATAGAGTGTTCATCTTAAAATACGAATATTCCGGCGGAGAAACTCTGTTCGGCGTCACAAGAGGAGCTCGAAACGACAACGTTTCTCGAAACTTGCGATTTACATTGCTCATCTCCTTCGTCCTTCAATATTTGCATTGATCTACATTCTGAACTGCAAAATCCCATCTCACCTCTGCACATAACACAAAAATAAAAACGGATCAGTTTCTAGAACACAAACAATTTATGTTTTACAATCTTGAATTTGTCTCGATAAACACAAGAATAAAGTGTTTTTGTAATGAAACTTACTTGTACATGTATATGTCTTTGCCTTGAAGTCTTTTCTTACACAACCAACAAGAACTCAAAAACTCTGTCGTTTCATTAAAACTCTGTCTTTCAATAACCGGTGGTTCATTTGTTGCGATAACCATCGGTTTCTCACAAAATTCAAACACGTCATCGCTGTAATACACTTTGGTTTGACCATCACGGCTCGTGACATAAGTATACTCCTCCTCCAACAGATCAATCTCCGTACACCCAGAGTATCGAACCGGATCGTACCGGTTAATTCCGATTTTAGTTTCCTCTAACTCAGCAACTATACCCAAACCGATACCACCAGAACCATACCGCTTCGAGTTAACCGGTGATGTGGATTTCAAATCCAACGGACTTCTTGGACTCGCAGTGTAATCCTCCGGTTTAATAACAGATCTGTTTCTAGGAACTAACATCTCTGATAATTTACGGATCATTTGATTAGGTCTCTTGCTTAGAATCATAATCAAGAACTGAGAGGAAACTTGAAGAATAACAGTAAACGAAGAACGTAAGCTTATAGGAAAGAATCTGATGAGGAAGAAGAAGAAGATGGAGAAAGGTACAGAGTTTAGGCCACTGGTTTCATTACAAGTTTAGAATTTTGTGAACTATGATTAATGATTGAAGTATATAGAAAGGCTCCACCATTTATTTTATCATTATTATTATTATTTTTGTTTGGTTATTTTTGTCGACATCATATATTATTATACACAATAATTGAAATCAGCAGGCTCATATATTATTTTATTTATTTTTTTAAATGTAATGATTCCTTTCTTATTTTATTTGAGTGTGGTAAGGACTCAACTAATTTTTCAGATTCAACTGTCTAATTCTGATATAATTGGAATCCAAGACTTTCTAAGGAATTTTTATGTGATATATAGTTTTAAATAAATGTGTTATTTTAAAATCATTGAATTTAATATTAATAGACCAATTCATCCAGAGTACTTGGATTGTTGTATATTTAATAGCACCTTGATTATTATTTAGATAATGTTTTTTTTTTATTCCCGGAATCAAATAGTGATTGGAGTCACTGTAATGGTTTCAGGAGACTAGGTTCCAGTGGAAGACGAGGTTGTGGTGACCGACCAGCAGTATTGTTCTTCCGACACTCAATGTCGGTTCTCAAGAGGAACCAACCCAGTAGAGCCATACCACTGTATTAATATTAAAGCACTTGTGTAGTTTTGCATTGATACTACACTGTTCTTGCAATAAATAAACCATGAAGCTCTCTGGATAATGTATCAATGCCTTTCCTCGTGTAGTCTATATTCACTGCAATGCAATGCTTGGGGCCACTTTGCAAGAATCTTTCCCTTTTGATTACGAAATTTCATAGCCTAAACTTCCGAGTAAGGCGACTACCTGATTTACTCTGCAACCTCAATATCTCATTCGCGAAACCTTGATTCCCTGTCAAAAGAAGCCCATTCAGAACTCGATTAAACGTGAATTTCCGAGGTATAAACCCTCGCTCAACCATCTCAAGCAATAGTTTACCAGCAACTACCATATCTTCTGATCTTTTTCTCACAAACATTCCACTTATTAGTATATTATAAGTATCCAAATTTGGTAAGCAATCTCCACTCTCCATCTTCCCAAACAAACCCAATGCTTTCTCAATCTCGCAGCATTCTGAATAATACCGTATCATCATATTATGTGTCTGGAAGTTTGGCTCACAACCTTCATTCTCCATTCTCTGCATCAACTCCTCTCCGCGACTAAACTCTCCGGCATGAAACAATCCTCTGATCAATACATTATAAGTTGTCACATTGGGTTCGTAACCTCTCTTTACCATCTCCTCAAACATCACTACCGCATTCTCTACGTTATCTTTCTTACACAAAACTTGAATCAAAGCATTGTATGTTGCAACAGAAGGAAGAACACCTTCTCTAATCATCTCATCGAAAACATTCCTCGCTCGCTTTATCTCCCCTGCAACACCAAATCCATGAACCACAGTTGTATATGTAACAACATCAATTTCACATTTCCTTTTCTTCATCTCCAAGAAGAATTCCCAAGCTTGCCTAATTTGTCCTGCTCTGAAAAAACCTTTGAGCATTGTGTTGTAAGTAGTCAAATTAGGGTTTATTCCTCTCTCAATCATCTCTTTCAATACCTCTAAAGCTTTAGGTGTTCGTTTAATCAAACACCAACCATTAACAATCACATTGTAAGTAACTGTATCAGCACTAAATCTTCCTCTAAGAGCTCTAAACAACTCATAAGCTTTCTCAACGCGTTTAGATTTACAAAGCACATCGAGAATAGTATTGAAAGAAGCTAAATCCTGAAAACATCCATGTTCGTGCATATTCAGAAATAGCTTTACAGCTTTATCAGGTTTCCCAGCGGAAACATACCTTTCGGCGATGATTGCGAAGGTTTTAGGAGAAGGACCGATGCGGAGAGAGCGCATACGGTGAATTAGAGACCGAACGGTTGTGTGGAGGTGAAGACGAGCCGCGATGTCGATTGCGAGATCGAAGGAGGATGCGGCGTGGACATAATCGTGGTGATGATGGTCGAGGAAGTGGAAGAATTGGAGAGCCTTAGGGCCGTGATTCCAGAGGCGCTTGAGAATAGAGTTCACAAGTTGTGGGGTCCAGAGGGTTCTTATGGTAGAGTCTAGCGATTGGTGAGCAGTGGTGGGAGATGAGAGTATAAGCTTAGCTATGGCGACGGAATCTACCGGCGGTGGTTTTAAATTAGCTCCGGCGACCGAAGTACAGAGCGATTTGCTGAATAGGCGTTTCATCGAGTGGTTCATTTTTTTACAGTCACCAACATTATCAATCTCTCCTCTATATATGACTGTAGAGAGTTAGTTAAGACGGTAAAAATTTCACGGTCATATAGTACAATGGTAAGACTGTAAGAGAGAACGGTAAAAAATTTGTACATGATTTGGTATATAATCCATAGTCCCAACTAACTTCAATGAATAATTTGATGAGACTTATTCGTTAGATCATCTACATAGTATGGTTGAAATATAATTATAGCTCTTTCACCACAAAATTAAATGTAACATAAATACAATATCATCTTACTACTTAGCCATCATACTGGTTGACTAGTTCTTCTGCAAACTAGTAGTGAGAGTTTTCAGAGCATACACTTTCTCGGCAAGAAGGAAACATATAACTCAGATACTCACAAGTTTTCCATAAACTTAATATGATATAGCGGATTAGGTGTATGCTGATATTTACTAACCTTCATAGCCACATTTGCTATGCGTAGACTACATCTCGAGATGATTCACTAGGCTTCAGAGATTCCAAATAACCATTGTCTTTCTCTCCAGTCTTCTGTTTCATGTTTCTGTTTTCCTCAAACGATGAGTCTCCTTCAACATTGCTTAAAACCTCCTTCTTTCTCTTCCTCTTGAACGTGTACTTGATACACCGACTTTTATTAAGTGACAAAACTCTATATTCCGAAGCCTCTGTATTCCCACAGCTCTCTTTTTCGTCTTTCCTTGACTCTGTTTCGCTAATCTCCAGCTTTCTGTCGTTTTCATGTTCCCTCGGAGATGTTTTCAAGGATACAGGAGTGTTGACATCTTTTTGAGAAAGGTTTAGAGACATCATTGGGGTTTCTCCATCTTTAACAGAAGATATGGAGTTAGTAGCATCAGCACAACCAGATATTCCTAGGGTCTCTACACTTTGACTAGACGAAACTTTGTGAAGACATACTTCAACATTCACATCTCCTACTTCTACAGAGGAAGACAGATCTCTATTGGCCATACTGCTACCTTCAGCTTCCCTGCGTTTTGTCAGTATAGACGGAAGAGTGTGGTGACACTGATCCTTGTTATCTTTATAAGAACACTTGTTAATACTATTAACCCGAGTTAAAGATGGGATTTTTATCCCGTTAGCCACTACCAATCCACTTTGTTCAACTGGGATGCAAGAACCTATAGCTCCTAACATACCTTGACTGCAAGAAACCTCAGGCATTACAGAAACTGCAGCATCGATGTTTTCCTTACAAGATTCTTCCTCATGATCACTTTTAAGATGTGTCTGACCATTCGTAAGTTTCTTGAGCTCATAGTGGAGTACTCTCAACTCCATCCTCAACTCTCCTACAATATCTTCAGCTTCTCCAAGCTGAGCTTCAAGTTCCTCAACCTTTTGTTGCTGTTTCAAAGATATCATCTCTGTCTCCTTGACCTATATAACCACAAAAGAAGTTTATGAAAGTTAAGAGCTGAGGAAGCAAAATGCAAAGCCAGCCACAAAAGAAAGATATAGTACAATAGGGATAACTCATCCTCAAGCAAAAGCCGATACAGTCTCTAAGATGAAATAGCTATATCCCCACATAGAGAAACCTTTAACTAACTAAGCTCCTCCTCTTTGTTACATAACATTCACTATGCATAAAAACCATATAAGCAAGACTCAAATGAGAACTTAAAAACATCAACATAGTTATTGTACCTTGGAATCAAGCATATGTTTAAGCCTAAGCAAAGTATGAAGTGCTTCATCTCTAACAGTCACAAGTTCTTGCTGATACCTACGAGCCTTCTTCTCAGAAACCATCACACGCTCCGCTGCTTCCTTTGTTGTGTTCAGTATTGTATCGGCGTAGACTCTCTTCAATGCAGCTAAGGTCTATTAACCAAACAAACGAACAAATCATTGATAAACCCAGAAAAATAAAACAAAGACAAACGCGCCTCTTCTGTAAACATAAATTCAAACCAAAATTAACGAAATCGGAAACATGAATCTGATTCATAAGAGAAACATAACGAAAAAATCAAAAACAATCACAGGGGGAGCTGGGAATCAAAAGTATAAGCTCGTGAGAGACAGAGATTGAGGGGTTGAAAAGTAATTTTACCTCAGGGTCAGCCATTAGCACTGACAATGCGGTGGCGTAGAAACGATTTTGATTTCCGACCAAAACTCGCCTAGAAGAAAGAATGAAGAAAAAGGGTGGTTTGTTTATGTTTTTTTTATTCCCCTTGAAGCGTCTGTTATGAACAGAAAGGTCCTTACAATTACATATATACCCTTATGAACTCAACTTTATTACTCAAATACCTCACACCATACACACGTCACGTCAGCCTCCTTCGGTCTCTATAGACTGCAAACGCCGGTGCGGTTCCCCGTTTTTTGCGTCACTCTTTTCGTAATTGCCTTTGGTTTTTACATTTTTTTGTGACAAAAAAAAATAATTAAATACCCAAGAAAAAAACATGAGAAAAGACCATTAGACTATAAAAAAAAGAAGACTATCATAGCATATTCTAACTATTGAATTCAATATATGCAACAACTTTAATATATAAAAAAGGATATAGCGATTTCCTAGTGTACCAAAAAATTATAGGCGCCAAATTTGTTTAACCGAGTATCGAATTAACTAACAAATTTAAACCGGCAAGTAATTCTATAATCCGGGTTGGTTCTTCGGGATTGTTATCCACAATACGAATCCACGTGTCGTCTTCTTCAATCCCCTTCTCTTCTTCCAACATTTTCCGCCATTTCAACTAGAGAAGAATCATTAAACCGTCTTCGAAAATTGTTGTATTCTGGTCATCTAAAGCTTGGTTGCGACTGGTGACTGAGGTGTTAATCAATTCAAATCAGATTGTGATTTTCTCGAGAAAATCTCGTTTCGCTTACTGTAGTTGAGGAATTTTCCTGGAGGTGAACTCTAATTTTGCCAAAATGAATCTCGCAATTCCAAATCCCAACTCACATCAGCTCTCGTTCCTAATTCAAAACTCTAGTTTCATCGGTAACCGGAGATTCGCCGACTGCAACCGTCTCCGTTTCCTTTCCGGAAGTAAAAAACCATGCTCACTCACCGGAAAAATCAGGGCGAAAACGAAGGACCTCGTTCTAGGGAACCCCTCCGTATCAGTGGAGAAAGGAAAGTACAGCTACGATGTTGAATCGCTGATTAACAAGCTGAGCAGTCTTCCACCTCGTGGCAGCATCGCTAGATGCCTAGACATATTCAAGAATAAGCTTTCACTAAACGATTTCTCGCTCGTGTTCAAAGAGTTCGCTGGTCGTGGCGATTGGCAGAGGTCTCTTCGTCTCTTTAAGTATATGCAACGGCAGATATGGTGCAAACCAAACGAGCATATCTACACCATTATGATCTCCTTGCTCGGTAGAGAAGGTCTACTAGACAAATGTCTTGAGATATTCGACGAAATGCCTAGTCAAGGCGTTGCACGAAGTGTTTTCTCTTACACGGCTTTGATCAATGCTTATGGGAGAAATGGACGGTATGAGACCTCTCTTGAGCTTCTTGATAGGATGAAGAACGAAAAAATATCACCTAGTAACTTGACTTATAATACAGTGATTAATGCTTGTGCTAGAGGTGGTTTAGATTGGGAGGGTTTATTGGGTTTGTTTGCAGAGATGAGACATGAGGGGATACAACCTGATATTGTGACATATAACACATTGCTTAGTGCTTGTGCTATTAGAGGTTTAGGTGATGAGGCTGAAATGGTTTTTAGGACTATGAATAATGGTGGGATAGTTCCGGATCTGACTACATATAGTCATCTCGTTGAGACATTTGGGAAGTTGAACCGGCTGGAAAAAGTGTCTGATCTCCTAAGTGAGATGGCTTCTGGAGGTATTTTGCCGGATATTACTTCTTATAATGTTTTGTTAGAGGCATATGCGAAATCCGGGTCTATTAAGGAGGCAATGGGGATCTTCCATCAGATGCAGGCTGCAGGGTGTACACCGAACGCAAATACATATAGTGTTTTGCTGAATTTGTTTGGACAGAGTGGGAGGTATGATGATGTTCGGCAGCTTTTTCTTGAGATGAAATCAAGCAATACAGATCCTGATGCTGCTACATACAATATTTTGATAGAAGTTTTTGGGGAAGGTGGGTATTTCAAGGAGGTTGTAACTTTGTTCCATGACATGGTGGAGGAGAATATTGAACCTGACATGGAGACATATGAGGGTATAATATTTGCTTGTGGGAAAGGAGGACTCCATGAAGATGCTAAGAAGATTTTACAATATATGACAGCTAATGAAATTGTGCCAAGTTCCAAGGTGTACACTGGGGTTATTGAAGCATTTGGGCAGGCTTCTTTATATGAAGAAGCACTTGTTGCTTTTAACACCATGCATGAAGTGGGAAGTAATCCAAGTATTGAAACATACCACTCACTGTTATATTCATTTGCAAGGGGAGGGCTGGTCAAGGAGTCTGAGGCGATTTTGTCTAGGTTGGTGGATGCTGGTATTCCCAGGAACATAGATACGTTCAATGCACAAATAGAAGCCTACAAGCAAGGAGGCAAATTTGAAGAGGCTGTGAAGACATATGTAGATATGGAGAAGTCTAGATGTGATCCTGATGAAAGAACGCTTGAGGCTGTTTTAAGTGTGTATTCTTTTGCACGACTTGTTGATGAGTGCAAGGAGCAGTTTGAGGAGATGAAAGCTTCTGATATACTTCCTAGTATCATGTGCTATTGTATGATGCTCGCTGTTTATGGAAAGATGGAGAGGTTAGTGCCTTTACCAGTAATACACTCTTTCTTTTGTTATCATGTGGATTTTTATAGCTCATACCTTACTAAGCCTTATGCCTTAGCCAGAATGATAAATTTTCTGAATCTTCTATAAAGTAGTACTTTCACTGTTTTTTAGGTGGGACGATGTCAATGAGTTACTTGAAGAGATGCTTTCATATAGAACATCAAATATTCATCAAGTTATTGGGCAAATGATCAAGGGAGATTATGATGATGACTCGAATTGGCAAATCGTTGAATATGTTTTGGACAAACTCAATTCAGAAGGATGTGGTTTGGGAATAAGGTTTTACAATGCACTTTTGGATGCTTTGTGGTGGCTAGGCCAGAAAGAGCGAGCGGCAAGGGCACTCAATGAAGCAACAAAACGTGGACTTTTCCCTGAGTTATTCCGGAAAAACAAACTTGTTTGGTCTGTTGATGTACATAGGTATAGCTTAATACCCTAACACTAGCTTCATTTCAAATGTATGAAATGGTTTGAGTACCCAGTCAATCTAAGTCTTGGTTTTTCGATGTTCTGCAGGATGTCAGAGGGTGGTATGTACACGGCATTATCGGTTTGGCTAAATGATATGCTTTTAAGAGGAGATGATCTTCCTCAACTAGCTGTTGTTGTTTCAGTGTAAGCATTTTAATTCTAACTAGCTCATTGCAAGATGCTTCTTAGCTTTGTGTAATCATCTTCTCTCTTGCCTTATGTCTCAGACGAGGAGAGATCGAGAAAAGCGCTGCTGCAAGAGAATCTCCCATTGCAAAAGCTACTTTCTCCTTCTTACAAGATCATGTCTCATCATCATTTACCTTTGCCGGATGGAACGGAGGTCGCATTATGTGCCAACGATCTCATCTCAAGCAGTTACTGTCTACTAAAGAACCAACTTCAGATGATAAAAACCTAATCGAGTTAACAAACTCACCAATTTTTGTTGCTGGAACAAAAACTTCAACAAGCAGTAGTAACACGAGCCACAGAGGTAACTCTTCTTCCCAAAGAAGAACCAAGACAAAGAAAGAACTAGCAGCAAGCCCAGTGTAACCGGTATGTGTAATTTACATTACCAATTCCAGCAATCAAGGCTTCTTCTGTCTGAGTCTGGTTGGTGAAAACTGTGATCTTATGGTCTTTAACACTCATTCACCAAAACTCCATTTACATAATAACTATGTTGTGGTGTCAAGCAGTAGTATCAGCTTCTAATAGACAGAAGAAGCTGGAGAGGAAGATACATAGTGATCTTGGTTTATATTCAGAAGCAAGTTAAAAACCCATGATTTTTGCAGCGTTAGAATTTATTTTGTTTGTTCATTAAACTGTCTTTTTAATTACTATGAAGATAAATGCTGGTGTGTTACAAGATTTCATCAGAGAATATTTATTTTGAAATGACCCAATGATCTGAAATTAAGCTTGTAAACTATATAGTATATTATAAGACATAATCAATTAATCATGTCAGAAGCTGACTATTTTTATAAGATCAAGTTGCATGCTGGTGTGTGTTGGCATGTCCTCTGTTTCTGTCGTGTATAGTTAGTTGTATTCAGTTATTTTACACGTCAACGATAAAAGTTCTTCTCACGTCTTTTTTTGTCATATTCGAATCTGTGATTATCCTTTGTTTTTGGTTACTTTTATCTCCTAAAAATTCCAGAAATAGAATCACAAATCAACAGAAGAGTAATCAAGATCATCATCATATCTGTTTTCTGTTGTTCTTTGACCTAATTTGATCTTACCAATATGTTTATTATACAATTGCTTTGTTTTTTCTTGTTCTTGTTTCTTCTATTACAAGCAACCATGTCAAAACGTTCTTTCAATAAATACGTTGAAGAAGAACTCGGATCATTTCCTCATTTCATCATCTACACCATTCTTGAATGGAGTCTTATCATTATCCTCTTCATTGATGGCTTTATCTCCTTCTTCACAAACCAATTCGCCAAGTTCTTTGACCTTAACATTCCTTGTCTTCTCTGCACAAGAATTGATCATGTTCTTGTCCCTAGAGATCCTCAATCTTATTACAATGAATCAGTATGTGATTCTCACAAGAAGAAAATATCTTCTCTTGCTTATTGTCATGTTCATAAGAAGCTCTCTGAGATCAAACATATGTGTGAAGGTTGTCTTCTTTCTTTTGCCACTGAAAAAGAATCTGATTGTGATACTTATAAGTCTCTTATTGGGATCTTACACAAAGATCTTGAGCTTCTCATTGATGATGATGAACGAGAACTTCCCTTGGCGTTCAAGAAAGACCAAACGTTTATTCAGACAACAACAAATCATCTGGTGGATTACAAAACTAATAACAACAACAACATTAGATATGATAGCTTAAACCAACGTTGTTCATGTTGTGGAGAGTTGTTGAAGGTGAAATGTGAGAAGTTACCAAAGAGGAACAATTCTTTCCTTGCTCCTACTCCTTCTCCTAGGGTTTCACACATCAAACTCTCTGAAAACGACATGGAGTTTAAAGATTTTGATGTTGATAGAACACCTAGTTTTGCATTAGGAGGTAACAAGTTCTTTGGTATACCTTTGTCTGATTCAGCACAAAACAGTCCAAGATGGTCCGTTCGAGCCCTAAAGAAACCACTCTTGGATAAGATAGAGAATGTTTCGGACACAACAGATCCAAACAGTGAATCAATCCTTAACCAGCTCAAGAAAGAGGTTCGCTTGGACAAGAAGTCACTTATTGATTTGTATATGGAGTTAGATGAAGAGAGAAATGCTTCAGCTATAGCAGCTAATGAAGCAATGGCTATGATCACAAGGCTTCAAGCTGAGAAAGCTGCTGTTCAAATGGAAGCTTTACAGTACCAAAGAATGATGGATGAACAAGCAGAGTATGACCAAGAAGCGTTACAGTCTTTGAGTAATGAATTAGTAAAGAAGGAAGAAGAAATGAGAGAGCTTGAAGCTGAGTTTGATGCTTACAGAGAGAAATACGGATGTTTTACTGATGAAGACGATGAACAAGAAGTGTTTCTTGCTAAACAAGGCACTGTAAATTCACATGAAGATTTCAAAGAAACCAAACCAGTTTCAGATGTTTCAGATTGTGCTACAAATCATGAAGAGATCAGAGAAAACATTGATCAAGATAATAATACAAAATTCGAAGATCCAGAACTGTTATTAGTAGAACCTAAAAGTTCAGAAGAAGAAAAAGGTAAGAAACTTTTTAACTTAGGTTAGATTATGTGTGTTGTTTCAGTCTGATACTAAATAAACACTTTGTGATTGAGCAGAGAATGAAAGCAAAGAAGGGATAGTAAAAGTGTAACGTCCGTGTCCCGGAAACAGAAATTTAATTTTTATATATTTAAAAATTAAGGTTGTTTTTGTTATATCTAAAAGTATTGTTGGACTTAGTTGATAAAAACAAAAGATTTGAGGTTAATTTGAAGATTTGAGAAATAAAAGGGCATAGTTGCAATTTTTGAAGAATTAAAAAAAATCTACGATATATATAAGAGTTTAGGGTTGTAATTTTCTCTCTAAAAAAAGAGATTAGCAGCCGCATAGACTTGTGCTTATAATCTCCTTCTTCTCGTGGTTATCAGATTTCATAATTAAGGTGAGTGGTAATCTCCTTATGTTATAGAATATTTTATTTCATTGAAGGTGAGTGTGTGGCTATGTCGGTTTCGTAATTTTAAATTGGTTATGGTGATGTTAATCATGATATCGATATGATAGTATTGTTAATATTGGGAGATCACGTTGAGGGCATATACAGAGCTGATGATAAATGGTGTGATGTTGTGGCAGTAGTTGTTTGGTTAAGTGGGAATGTGAGGAACGTTGGGNTGTTATAAAAAATGTGTGTTTATTGATATGATTGTGTTGTTTGTTTGCTAACATCGATGTATGTTAGTTTCCGGGTAAGTTAGCCTCATTCAGTATTGTAGATACTGAGGCATCTCGTTATGTGATGCAGGTAAAGATTGAGTCTTGTTGGAGCTCGTGGAACCAAGGCTGCAGAGTGGATGACATGACCAGACTTTGATTTTTATACGTTATTTTATGATTTTTGGATGATATTATAGTTTGATAATTTTTTATTGCTATAATTTGATAAGTTTTTATTTAATATGAATTATGGATTTAATAGTATTAAGTAGTTAATTAATAAATTATGGGATTTATTAATTATATAGCGGGTAAAAATTTAAAAAAATTGACGGTTATTAGCGGTTAACGGTTAGAGAACCGGGAGGGGTTGTTTCAAAAAGAGCTTTCAGAGATTACACAGAAACTAAGTGTTCTTCAATCAAAGGGTGAATTATTGAAGCATATTGCAGAAGTTTTAGATGTTAATGAAGGAGAAGCAATGTTATTACAGATCTCTCAGAATTTACAAATGCTTCGTAGTTTTGTTGCTATGCCTTCAGAATCTACGAACTTGTAATACATGTTTTATTGTTTGATAGTGAACAAGCCTTGTTATGACTTCAAAACATTTTTATTATACTTTTCTCACACAAAAAAAAACCCAACTTGTAAGATGGATCATACCGGATTGTTTCAAAGGCAAAATTTTGGGTTTATATTTTGATGTGATTTGTTGCCTTAAACTTAATATTTTTTTTTTGGTTTTAGATAGGTATAAATAACATTTAAAAGTATATTAAAAAAATAGGTATAACATTTTATATGGGTATTAACATTTTCAATATTTGAAGAACATTTTGCAAAGTGTAAAAGTTAACAAAACGAAATTATTTCATTTGGTATTAGGTTTTGATGCATGAGGCTTTCTTCAAAAGTGTTTTTATGAATTTTAAACTTAAATGCAAAATGAAAACAAAAAATTAAATATATTATTTCTCGTTTGCAATTTATTTTAAAAAAAAACGAAAATACTATGTTTTAGTTTTATTTAGTGAAGCCATAACTAAAGAAATAAGATAATCGTTTAATAAAATGTTAGAATAAGGGATCATATAGTTAATGGGCTTAATTTAGGAATGGGCCCATTTAGTTAGATGTCATAGTCTTGATTCATTAAGCCCAAATAACTGGAATGTCACGTGGAGTCACATGGGAGCACACGACAGACACAAGACGGCTCGTGGAAGAGACAAATACGGAACGCGCGCGTAAAATAACGGATTAAACTAACTGAGTCAACGTTGACTGGTCAAGTGGGATGTAAACAACTGTACGGCCGGCCACAGTCATGCCGTTTTTGAATATCGTATGAGCAAATGCAATCAACCAAAGGGTTTTAAAATTGTTAAAATCACGAGGCTGACTCAGCTAATCTCCCGCAAATCACGAGATTTTAATGCTTTCGTATTTTAATAAGACCAAAGTATTAAACAAGATTCAATCATGTAATTATATATGTGTATTATGTCGGGTTACGCATTAGTTAAACCACTAATTAATATTTCCTTCATATATTATATAGTTTACGACGTTGGTCCCAGAAATAAACTAATCTCGAACAGTGAACAACAAGAACAAAAAGAAATGTTTATTTTTTTCCTCTTAATTTAATGTTAAACGTTAAAATGATAAAGAAAAATTATGTTAGTTAGTTTTATTGTTATAAAAATAATATATTATTTAAAACAAAATATATATATATATATATTAAATTTAAAAAAAAAAAAATCCCGCCAGAGTATAAAATAAGCTTTGGTTGGTTTTTTTCAGGTGCAACGTCTCCGTCACTTCTAATATAATAAAACTCTAAAATCCCAAATTAATTACAAAGAGAGAGTGACGACGACAATGAAGATGATCGAGTCCTTAAAAACCCTTCTCTACTCTTCACCTCGGTTTCTTCTTCTTTCCCTTTTCTCCTTCACTTCACGTCACGGTGGTTATCACGGTGGATGGGTGGCGGAAATCAACAACCCCTTCCGCCGGAAAATGCTTCTGCAATTACCGTCGGAAACACAAAACTATCAGAAGCTCCAGTTCTTTTCTTTGTTTACTTCCACAAAGCTTTTCGTACTCAACTCGTAGAGCTTCGACGTTTCGCTACTAACACATCAGAAACCAATTCCTTTACCAGAGATGTAGCAATGGAGCTCTGTAAAAAATTTGAGTTTCTGAAACTTATATACAAATACCATAGCGCAGCTGAAGATGAGGTTAATTTTTTTTTTACCTAAGTTAAAAAAAATTTACTCTTACTTATTAAAGTTTCTTCCTCTGTTTTTACTGACAGGTTATATTTACTGCACTTGATACACGTGTCCAAAACATTGTTTCTAACTATTCACTAGAGCATGCTGGTACAGATGATCTCTTCACTTCACTTTTTCATTGGCTACATGTTCTTGAACAAGAATCAAGAAACATAAGTGTTGATGTGATTCGTGAAGTTATATTATGCATTGGAACTATTCAATCATCTATATGTCAACATATGCTTAAAGAAGAGCTACAGGTTTGATTAGTCTTTACTTTACTTTATGTTTTTTATGTTCATAGGTTATATAATATATAGTTTTGTTTCATGTATAGGTGTTTCCTTTGTTAATTGAAAAGTTCTCATTTCAAGAACAAGCATCACTTGTATGGCAATTCATTTGTAGTGTTCCTGTAATGGTTTTAGAAGATCTTTTGCCATGGATGATGTCTTATCTCTCTTATGAAGATAAAGTTGAAGTTAATAATTGTATAAAAGTTGTTGTCCCAAGTGAAGACTCATTACAAGAGGTAACTATATAATATAATATATAATATAGTTTTTATTTCATCTTTGTGACAAGAAGAAAACAAATGTTTTAAAGGTCATATGCTCATGGCTACTTGAAGAGAGTCATCAATCTTGTTTTGGAGATCCTATGAAGATAGTGAAACAAGTTAACATGAAGAACTCATCTCAAACACATTTGTCTTATGGATGTTTTCAAAGGTTTTGGGAGTGGAGTAAAAAGTCAATTTCTATTACAAATGTTGGACATACAAAACCTATTCATGGTCTTCAACTTTTTCAAAATGCAATTATAAAAGATTTGAGAAACTTTCAAGAAGGTTTATGTCAAGCAAAACTCACATGTCTTATCTTGGATCTTGATGTACTCATGGCTAGGTTAAACTTCTTTGCTGATGTTCTTGTTTCTTATAGGTAATACTTTGTTCTCATGACTTGATTTTTTTCTCTTTGGTGTTTAGTCTCTTAAGAACATAATGGTTTTGTTTTTTTGTTTTGTTGTAGCAATGCATTTAAGAAGTTTATTCACCCGGTTTTAGAAGAAATGACAGATCACAACTCTTCAATAACTAAAGAATTCACCATAGATGGTGTTCTTGAGAGTTTTCAGAGATTACTATACAAATATGCTGATGATAAAACAAGAACAAACACTTTTCTATTACAGCTTCAAGAAGAACTTGAGTTACTTATAGTGCAAGTAACAAAACAATTTGCTCTACTGAGAACAGAGGTAAACAATGATGAACGAATCTACAACTCTAAGACTTAATGTTTTGTATGAATATTAAACCCAACTCATTGTTCTTCAGGTATTTCCAATCATCAACATGAACTGTAACCATGAAATGCAAAGACAGCTTCTATACACAAGCATTCATGTCTTACCACTTGGATTACTTAAGTGTGTTATACTTTGGTTCTCTTCTCATTTATCTGAAGATGAATCTCAATCTATTCTTCATTTCTTAAGTTTTGAAGACTCTTCTTCGAAAACATCATTCGCGCGCTTGTTATTACAATGGCTTCGCTTTGGCTACTCAGGCAAAACATCTGTTGAAAGCTTTTCAAAACAGTTAGCTGTAATGTTCAAAGTAAGATGTTCTTGCAAAAAGGATCACATTGAAGAAGCATCTGGATCATCTCACTCTAAAGGTGATTTGCTTGTTTGTCCTTGGAAGAAGAATAAGTCTTCAGCTTGTCTCATCTCAATGGATCCAGCTGATGAAGACAAGTATGAGACACCTTACTCTAGTAGAATGAATCAACAAATGATTTTTTCTGGAAAGCTTCATCTTCCAGATTTTTTTGGTCAGAAGAATATAGATGATCCATTGATTATGGATGTTAAACCTATAGATCTTCTTTTCTTCTTTCATAAGGCAATGAAGATGGATCTTGACTACCTTGTTCTCGGATCAGCGAGGTTAGTAGTAGACTTTGGTTTCCTTGGAGAGTTTCAACAGCGGTTTCATATGATAAAGTTCTTGTATCAGATACATTCTGATGCAGAGGATGAGATTGCATTTCCAGCATTAGAAGCTAAGGGAAAACTAAGAAACATTAGTCACTCATTTAGTATTGATCATGAGTTAGAGATTACACATTTCGATAAAGTTTCATTCATTTTGAATGAGATGTTAGAACTAAACATGTTGGTTTCTAACATCAACTCTGATCACAAGAAGCTAAAGTATGAGAAGTTATGTCTAAGTCTACAAGAGATGTGTAAAACCATGCACAAGTTATTGTCTGAACATATTCTACATGAAGAAACTGAGCTATGGGGTTTATTCAGGAACTGTTTTGAGATTGAAGAACAAGAGAAAATCATAGGATGTATGCTTGGAAGAATAAGTGGTGAGATATTACAAGATATGATTCCTTGGTTAATGGAATCATTGAACTCTGATGAACAACTTGTTGTGATGTCTTTGTGGCGACAAGCAACAAGGAAGACTATGTTTTTTGAGTGGTTAACAGAATGGTACAATGGTTATGTTATAAAAGAGGAAGCTGGAGAAGCAAATAATGATTCATTTGATGATTCAGATCCATTGGAGATTGTTTGGAAGTATCTCTTTGAATCAAATGTGGATGAGACCAGAGGAAGAACTCGCAGGAATGTTTTCGATCTCTCGGGTACAGGCTTGACTTGTGTTATGAACAAGCCCTCTCTTTATGACAAAGAAAGCAAATATGAGGAACACTCAGAGAGTAAAAAGGTTTGTAGAGGAGTTGACAAAGACCAAACTGAAGACAATGTCCAAACTAAAAGCCCTACAAAGAGTTTTCAAATCTCTCAGAAAGCAACCAAGTTTGATCAATCCAAGAAATATGAACAAATGTTAACAATGAGTGAAGAGGAACTAGTTGCTTTGGTTAAGAAAATATCATGTGACTCTTCTTTAGATCCTCAGAAGAAAGCTTACATGAAGCAGAACTTGTTAATGAGGTAAACTCTTAATACCTCTCTTCTCTATTAGTTAAAGTAACTTATTCCTTTGATGTGTGTTTTTTTCAGTCGGTGGAGTATCTCCCAACGATCACTATCATCTCTCTCAAGCAATAATGAAACAGTTCTTGGTCTACATCCATCTTATAGAGATTCTCATAGTTCAATCTTTGGTTGTAATCACTACAAGAGGAACTGTAAGCTTCTTGCTCCTTGTTGTGACAAGCTCTTCACATGCATAAGATGTCATGATGAAGAAACTGATCACTCAATGGATAGGTAATAACAACATTGTCTACTTCTATACAAGGATCTTATATAACCTTGTTGGTTACTTCAACTATCTTTGGTTCTCTTCAGGAAACAGATCACTAAGATGATGTGTATGAAATGTCTTCTAATCCAACCAGTTAATGCAAAATGTTCAAACACTTCATGCAAATTATCAATGGGGAAATACTTTTGCAAAATATGCAAATTATATGATGATGAAAGAAAGATATATCATTGTCCTTATTGTAATCTTTGTAGGGTTGGGAAAGGATTAGGTATTGATTACTTTCATTGCATGAAATGTAATGCTTGTATGTCACGTACCTTATTAGAACATGTTTGTAGAGATAAATGCTTAGAAGATAATTGCCCTATTTGTAATGAATACATCTTTACTTCTAGCTCTCCAGTGAAGGCTCTTCCTTGTGGTCACTTGATGCACTCCACTTGCTTTCAGGTACTTTAACTCTTATGGGTAATAACAAAAACATGAAACATGTTTCTAAGGTTACTTAAGCTTTGTTCTTATGTTAGGAGTACACTTGTTCAAACTACACATGCCCTATTTGTAGCAAGTCATTAGGAGATATGCAAGTTTACTTTAAGATGTTAGATGCATTACTTGCAGAAGAGAAGATGCCTGATGAATACTCAAACAAAACTCAGGTTTTAGATCTCTTCTCTCTCATTTTGTCTCCTTTGTATAAACCATATGTTTCTGATTGAGAAAAATATGGTTTGGTGAAGGTGATACTATGTAATGATTGTGGAAGAAAAGGAAATGCTCCTTACCATTGGCTTTACCACAAATGTACAACTTGTGGCTCTTATAATTCAAGACTCTTTTAGATTTTTATTCACTTTTCTAGTATATTTCATGGTTGATATGAAAACATTTTTGTAACATTTGATGTTGTATAAAAATAAGATCATACATAATATTACAAATGTTAATAATTTTTGGGTTTTGTTACCCTTAAAAATCCCACATTCAAAGTTTTATTTTTGTTGTGTTTGGTTTACAAAGAAAGAATCAGTCAGCTTCTTGAAGTCCATCTAAAACAACAGAACCAACCAACAAAACAACAGCTCCAAGAGCAAAAACACTACCCAAAACTGCTTGAACAGCTACTAGAGTAGTTGAATCATCTGGGATCAACACCACTGTTACAATTGCAGCAGTGAGAGCTGGTAATGCAGCTGAGGCTAGAACTGCAGGTGATGTTCCAGCTAAAGTTTCAAGGAGACTAAGAAGACCAAGCTCCTCTGCTTTGGAGAAAACTTTAAGCTTCTCAAG
This sequence comes from Leavenworthia alabamica, assembly GCA_000411055.1. NCBI lineage: Eukaryota > Viridiplantae > Streptophyta > Magnoliopsida > Brassicales > Brassicaceae > Leavenworthia > Leavenworthia alabamica. Next base: position 37,517 of record KE157102.1, read on the forward strand.
AGATGAGAGTGTGAGTCCTAAACCTTCTGCTTTTGAAAGCAAACCAGATTTTTCAACATTACTTAGAACTTTTCTTTTCTCCAGTTTCTTGAAAACGTCGACGTTTAGTTCCTCACTACCTTCAAAGAATAATCCGGCTCCGTACCATTGTTTCTTCCACTTGTCATCATATTTATTCACCTTTACCCAGAATTACACATAATTAAGTTAATAAAAGTGTTAGATCGATGAGTAACAGAGTAAGTTACCTTTTTCTGGGGAGCCATAGAGACGACGGAGAAAGCTACTTGTGATTTTCCGGCGGATAAAGACCGACGAAATCGGGGGAGAATCGGATTGGAGAAGAAACTTGTTTGCAGATGAGCTCCCGGAAACGATATCGGAGTGCCGACAGACATTGAAGGATGATCGAGTCGAAGCAACGAGAGAATGTAACTATGAAGATTCTTTCGTGTCTTGTTTCGCTGTTCGAACACTATCTGAAACTCTGGAGACAGAGAACCTGCCACGTCAGATAATGTCTTTATAATTTCAACCAATCATATTCGTTAGCTCTTTATCTTCAGTTTTGTCCTTTTTTCTTCTTCTAGTAATTATTTTACAATGCTTTTCATAAACTATTGTTGTTAATTAACTTATTACTTGTATACTATATAGTATAAATTATAAATACTAAATAGCATTTGGTTTTAGAGATTATTAAAAGGCTCGGCCCATTGTTTTTTGCCAACCACTAATTTTATTAATTAAGCCCATAAATATTACAGAATCCATTTAAATGAAGAGATACAAAGCCCATCAAAGGCCCATTTAACAATCAGAACAAAAGAAAACCTATATTTTGCAGTAATTATTCCTTCTATTTACAAGAGAGACAACACTGCTTACTACTGTAAAACCCCAACACCATAAAATACAATCAAATACAAATCTTGTTATTGTTGTTGTTGCTTCATCTTCAGTTAATAGCCTGAAGAGTTGTTGTTGCCTTGTACTCAATTGACTTAGTGAACTACAAAACCAACAAGAACTAATATTAAAAACTAAGGTTTTGTAAACAAAGAAGTAAGATGTTAAGTGTTACATAACATCACCTGAGATATCTTAAGATCAAGCTCATTCCACTCTAAAGATGGATTGCTTCCTTCTACTATCCCTGTCCCCGCATATATCAATGCTCCAAGACCCTATAATGATAGGTTTTGATAAAACTGAAACATAAAAACACTTGTCTAAATGTTAAGTTGTTAACTAAGCTGACCTTTTCAACAAGAGCTGATCTGATCCCAACTGCAAACTCACTCTCATCTCCACCAAAAAAACCAATAGGTCCAGCATACATTCCTCTATCAAAAGACTCTAGAAGACAAGTAACGTTTTAATAACCATAAAAGAGCATATACATCTATAGTTCAAACTAAGACAGATATGTTACCTATGTCCTTAATCAAAAGCCTAGCTTCTTCTGCTGGAAGTCCACAAACAGCTGGAGTTGGATGCAGAGCAGCCAAAATCTCATACTGTAGATAGATAAATATATAAGACAAAACCTTTTTATAAGAAACTATTATTATCTAACCTCATCATCTTCCTTCTTAAGTGTCCCTGCCAATTGAGAATATAGATGTTGTACTCTTGCAAGCTTCCTCACTATTTTGTGAGGCTCAACAACAACTCTATCACATAAACCCTACAAATCAAAAATAAAGTATTTTATATCCAAGAAAAGCAGCTGAACATAAAGATTGAACTTACGTTTAACTTTTCTCTTATATTCTCACGTACAATAGAGAACTCAAGATCATCTTTAGGACTGTAACAGATTAGTAACTCACTCACATCAGTATGTATAATATAGCAAAAACTAGAATGGTTTCGTTAAAACTGACTTGGTTAGTAAGTCACGCTCTATCTCCATATCATGAGTTCTTGAAGAAGATCTAGGCCTAGTAGCAGCTAAAGCTTCACTACATACACCTAATTGATTCCTTTGAAAAAGTCTCTCAGGCTGTTTCAAGTAGATGTATGTTAATGTCACAAACCTAACATAGACTAGTTATATAAGTTGTAACTTACAGTGTTTCCGATAAAAGCTGATGCATTTGGTGGTTGTAGACAGAACTGATATGAATCTTGTCCTTCACGCTGTCACAGACATAATCATTTGAGTGATGTATATACTATAGTTGTTGTTACTATATATTATACAGAGAATATAACATACTTGTAACTGTGCTAGCCAAGCAATGGGATCGATGTCGGTATCCGTAATAATCCTGCTGTTCCGAGCCAGCACAACCTGAGTTTGTGAACATATGTTAAGAACAGATACAGAAATGGTTCTTTAACTGATATAACTAACCTTGTTAAGAGATGAAGTTTTTAGTTTAATCATCTCTAAAGCTTTCTCTACAGCTGGGAAATAAGCTCCTTTAGTAGGAACATGATTCTTACTTAAAACAGAAACTCCTAAAGACTTGTTTTGTAATTTCATTACAACAGAAGAAACCTGACACAACAATAAAGATCATTTAAGTAATGAATACAAGTAAAGTGATTCAATAAGTATTATCAAACCTGAAGCAAAGTTTCTTGAAGTGATTCAATAGCTTTATCAAAAGTCCAAGAGAGTTCATTGTCCCAAGCAATAGTTGTAGCCAACATTGAACTTTTTCCAAACTCATTAAACTCAACCTGTGTTCAGATCATGACAGAGTTAGTAAACAAACAAGTCTTGTGACTCTTGTCTTTAAATTCGAAGTTTTTTTTTTACCTGAGGAACTGAAAAGTAAAATGAACCAAAAGGTTTCCATTCTACAGCAATTTTGCCTTTAGGATCAAAGCGGATACCACCATAAGCTCGAATCAGAGGTGAGTTTGAAGATAAGAACCTTCTTATGGATCTCCAATCATCATGACAGAAAGGATCAAGGTCATGGAAGAACACAGCTGAACCTATACCAGCTACACTAACTAGAGTATCAGAAGATGATGAGACTTGTAACATCCGTAGTTGCGCGGATGACGTACGTGTGAATTCCCGATGTGAGATTTACCGGGAATAAGGATTCGAATCACGGAAATCTATACCGGACCTTTGAGGATTAGATAATTGGATTGGGGAGGATCCAATTGAAACCTGGTAAGGAAAAAGGTCGGAATCGAGACGAGTGATTCGGGATCGAGCTGGGCCGTTAATGGGCTTCAG